>OMOW01039847.1:2749-13968 GCA_900312555.1 Lamprogrammus exutus
ATTTAAAATGTAAAAGTATAATCCAGTAAAAGAATTTTACACTGGTTGGCCCAAAAACCAGTGCAGTTTTTGGGCTCAGTTATAGGTGGGAAGATTGTCAGCTTAGCTTTCACAGTGGCTGAAGTGGGGGCACATCTGATATCCTCAGGGAGTTTGTTCCAGTTGCGGGGGGCATACCATGCGGGGGGGTTCAGTATTTACTCTTCGTATGACCAGCTGAGATGGTTTTGGTTTGGTCCAAGCCATTTAGTGCTTTATAAAGTTGTAACAGCACCTTAAAGTCAACCCTGAATCAGATTGGAAGCTAGTGCAAAGATCTGACATCTGGGCTGATGTGGACTGTTCTTTGTCCTTGCGAGAATTCTTGCAGCAGCATTTTGAAGTGATGGTCTTTTTAGGAGGGCAGGAGAAGCATTACACCAGTCAAGTCTGCTAGGTCTTGTTTGCACACAAGCCCTCTTATTGCGGATTTATTCTTAAGATGACATAAGGCAGATTTTGTTATTGCTTTGACATGGCTACTGAAACTCTGGTCAGAATCTATGACAACACAGATTTTTAACTTGGCCTCTGGCCTCTGGCCATCAGACCTCTGTCTTCAAGGTGTGAACTCACTCTTAAGTTTATCCCCTTTGTTGCCAAAGATAATAACGTCAGTATTATCTTGGTTGAAGAAACATTTGGTGCACCAACTGTTGATTTAAGTTAACACATTCACAAGCTAGAGTCCATAGGACCATAGTCAGATAAATCTGATTATCATCAGCACAACTATGATAAGCAGCTGCTGTTATGTAGTATCTGACCCAGTAGAGATTGAACCCAGATTGACACCACATGTCATGGCTCATCTGTTAGAGTTTAACTTGCCAATAGCAAGTACGTATCACCAAGTCTGACCACTGACTGCAAAGGTCGACAGTGTTAAAGGCTGCTCTAAGGTCAAGTAAAACGAGAACTGCTCTTTTCCCAGGGTCCATATTCAGACAGATGTCTTTTAGATCTTTTACTAGGGTCATCTCTGTGCTATGGTGCAGCCGAAATTCTGGAAATTCTACAAACAACAGTTTGTACTTTACATCTTGCTAATTTGATTAAACACAATTTTCTCAATGTCCTTAAGTAATTGTTTAATATGGACGTGTCCAAATTGCTGTTGACTGTAAAGCCATTATTGTGTGTGTGTCTGTGTATGTTCTCTACAGGGTGTAGATGAGGGGCCTGATGGACTTAAACTCATCTCTGATGTGATCCAGGAGAAGCTTGGTATCACGATGAGTGTATTGATGGGAGCCAACATTGCCAATGAGGTTGCCGATGAGAAGTTTTGTGAGACCACCATTGGTTAGTCTGTTTATTGTATTGCATGTCTTGCATTCTGTTGCCTTGACAATGGTTTGGTTGCATTGTATGGGATTGTTGTGCATCTAGACAAAGCTTGAACGGATTTCAAGTTATAATGAGGGATTCACATTACAATTTGGCCTTGAAGCAGTAAGCAATTGTTTGTCATTCACAGTTCCCTTTCTCAAGACTTCTGCATGGAAATGAAAGTGGAATTTGCTTTGTAGCTTCTATGTAAATGATGGCGTGGGCTGGTTTTGTTTGACATTGTCTTGCACATTTCTTTGCACGCATCTCATGACTGCATGCATCATCACTTGTCAAATGAGGACTGACAAGCATTATAGGATCATTCTGCAAAGTCACTGTGTTCTAACCACGGCTCATGTGAAGCATCTATTTGAATGGAAGTTACTGCTAACACACAAGTCCTGTTTTAGCAATGGCGAAAATAACTGGACTCCTTTTCTGCATCCAGGGTGTAAAAATAAAAACCACGGGGCTCTCCTGAAAGAACTAATGCAGACCAACAACTTCAGAGTCACTGTAGTAGAGGAGTATGATGTGGTGGAAATCTGTGGAGCCTTGAAGGTGAGACGTCAGTACGAAACACAACGAGCCAAATATTTTGGCTTGTCTAATGAAGACTAAATTACAAGGTCAGACAATTGGATCAAAACGTGCACATTTCACATAACCACATAGGACTAGCAACCAAAATCCTGTAGTTGTTGCAGGTAGAATGGTATTGCCAAGAAAAGGCAGTAAAGGTAATGATGGCATTATAAGCTATTTTAGTTGTTTTGTACTTGCAAGGCTAGCAGAGTTTATAGAGTTTATATACCCTCAGAATATACTGCCAGTAGAAGAATGGTGACAAATCAATGAAAGTGAAATACAGTTTCATCCTCTCATGGGCAGCGACACCGAGCACACAAATCTCAGACTGTAGGGATTTATGCCCACCTCCAAGTGTTTACAACCAGAACCTGGCCTGCTCACAATATTTACAACCCCCATGATGCTTTGCACTGCTCATGGGTGTGACGTCTGTTATAAACCATCGTTACTCATCAGGATTGTGTCTCACAGAATGTCAACCATAGTATGTTCCATAGTATTTAACGGAAAGTAAATTCTGTGTGAAAACTGTGGGCGCGTATCAGATTGGGTGTTTGAAGGTCGCGGTGGGGGCATAGCAGTAATGGAGCTCAAGTGTGGCCTAACGGTGTAAAAATTCAACCTTTCATAGGTCAGCCATCAGGCCCACTGAGATCATGTTTATTGGAAATATTTGCATATTGTTTTCTATCATTCAGCTAAAATTTTTTGTCATATTAAACAGCAACCACAGAAGCAGCACAACTCACCTGTAATCTAGGGCAACGTTCTGTGTTCACTTCATCTTTCATTAATATTTATTACCCCTGAATAAATGATCTGCCTAAACACGGTATCATGTCACAACTTCATCAAAATAATCCCAATGATGATGATGATGATGATGTTGTGCAACGTGTCCCTTTTTTCCCCCCAAGTTGTCAGTTTTCAGCTCTTCAATCTTTCCTTCCATCTTTACTCCTCGTCTGCCCTTTCAGAACATCGTTGCAGTTGGGGCAGGATTCTGTGACGGTCTGGGCTTCGGGGACAATACCAAGGCAGCTGTAATCAGGTTGGGTCTAATGGAGATGATTGCTTTTGCCCGTATTTTCTGCACCGCTGGGCCCGTCTCCTCGGCAACCTTCCTGGAGAGTTGCGGCGTGGCAGACCTCATCACAACCTGCTATGGGGGCCGCAACCGCAAAGTAGCTGAGGCTTTCGTGAGGACGGGTAAGGTAAGGGTGTAGATTCTGATGTGGCTCTTTATGTAATTACCCTGTCCTTTGTGAGAACTTGAACAGGGTCTATGGATTTAAAGTGAGCAGTCAGAGCTGAGCTTTTGTTGAGCTCTTTGTTTGTTGAGTCTCACGTCTATTTCGTTGCTCAGTCCATTGAGGAGTTGGAAAAAGAGATGCTGAATGGTCAGAAGCTGCAAGGACCAGCAACAGCGGCTGAAGTCTATCTTATCCTGAAGCACAAAAACCTAGTTGACAAGTAAGTGAAGCGCCAATTGCAGACGTGACCCAGCATCAGCATGATTTTTGCACTCAACCATGACTCCTCCTCCAGGTTCCCACTGTTTAATGCAGTGTATCAGATCTGCTACCAGGGCCAGCCAGTCACAGCGTTCATAAGCTGCTTGCAGAACCATCCAGAGCACATGTAAAAACTAACAACGTGCCTTCAAACTGGGAACATCACCAATTTACTACTGTCACCTGTAAGATGATTAGTCACTCCACAGCTTCCACGCAACGAAGTGTTTGCAGCCTGCGAGTGGCATTCGCTCCCGCTCTGTTGGAGAGGTTGCGTAGGTGCATTCTGCTGTGTTTTTAAGTGCTTTCTTTCATCCCTGACCTCTCCGGAGACATGAAGGATAATTGTTGGATTTTCCCCATGTGATGGTCTGATAGTTCTTTGTCTCAGAAAGGGTTTCTGAGCTGCATGAAATGAGAATGCAGAATGCAAAAAATACAGAAACCTAAATCACTGAACTTAATAGTGTTATGCTAAGTAATTCATTTTTTTTTTAAAGATTTTGATGACATTTTACATTTTAGTTGACTCTTGACTGCCATTCTCCTGACATAAGCAGTGGCTGCATGTTTAAATGGCACTGAATCATACATTTATATTTTGCTGAGGTTGACTTATCAGGACAAAGAGCTACTTGACAGCCTTTTTGTTTATCTAACATTCATGTTGCCGTCCATTGAAATGCCTGTCAACAACCAGAAGTTATTCAATAATGTGTGATACCTCACTACTGTTGACTTAATAGTTCTTGTCAGTAGCTAAATGTATGCTGAGTGTCTTAAATAATTTATAGTTTTATTTCTTTTACTGTAAATCATCCGTTTTTAAAATATGCAAGTGCCTTACAATGTCTGGTTGCTATGTCTTTTGTCAAACCAAAGACAGAATTCCACCATCCACCCATCATGCCATTTGTTACTGTGATTCTGCCTTTATTTTCACTCGTGTCTGTGTTGAAAAGAAGTCAACATTTGTACATGAAATAAATCAAATCCACCATCAAATCATTGCCGCAGTAGTTATTCATTGCCTTGCTGCTTTAGTTTGTCATATTTGAATTGCACCACACCGCAATAAGAACCTCGGTATGAAGTTGTTCGTCCAGAAATATAGAAGCATGGGCGGGAAAATGATTCAGATAAAAGTTTCATTTTACAGGAATAAAACAGCAATGCTCTTGCTAATTGAAAAGATAATGTACTGATTTATAGTGGACTGTAAAATCCAGAAATCAAAAACAGCCACGATTGTACAGCTTCACAAATTCACTGAAAAACAATGAAATATATGAAAACTTGTCTAAAAATGTAGGCATCAATGAATGTAATAGGTTTTACAGTAATCCAAAAATTGGAGTGCATATGAACACAATTTCTTGCTGCACTGATTTGTACCAGTTATCAAAACACCAACCGTGACACCAATGTTTGAGGTGTTTGAGCACAGCAGTTTTTGTCTGCCCTTTGTAATTCAGTGCAGTTTTACCAATTTCAGGACTGTAAGGAGAAATAATACAGAATGTTCCTGAAAGTGCAATTTACTAACAAGTAAGAAGTCAATAAATCCTAATTGTATCTCTGCTCCTTGTAATCGTGGACATGTGTGAGACCTCGTGCTCAACAGACAGCGTTGCAGAAGACCCTGTAACTAGCAAATCTCCAATATTCTCGGATTATCATTCAAGTCATACAAACTTCAAAACTTAATTGAAAAATTTGAGGCTTTCAATTCATATTTAAATGTAGCAGTTCAGAAGAATCAGGCATTTACCTCCGAAAAAGAGCTTCCAAGAAACAAACCAGTACCACAAAAAACACATTTATTAAGTGAAACTAATTTATAGCAAGTTACGGAACTAATATAGCCACTTAAACATAAAAGTGCAGTCAACGACGGAGTATAATGCGGCGTTACAAAGACATTCACTGTTGACCAGTAGTAGACACTGCTGCTGTCTAGATAATGAAACATGGAATGAATGTCAGCAACTTAAATAAACGCGGGAAAATGTAAACAAATGGAATGAAACTCTTAAGACTCACAGCTTGCTCTGCTCATCCATCAAATAATTAAGACTATTCCAGTATGAAAGCTTTGAACTGCTTTTGAACAGCCTGCATTAAGCCTTCAGAAATCACACAGCAATAAGCAGTCTATTCATCTTAAACAACCATGTCGTTCTTGGTCACAAGCAGAAGATTAATATGAGTTGCAAAAAGAAATCACACAAACTGATTATTACTAAGTGCAGTCAAAGCATAAAAGTATCACAGTCACATTTGTAATAATGGTGACAGCTGGTGGACAATCGTTTTCTGTCTCGGCTGTGTTCAGTTACCATCTTTGGTACAGGAGTTACGGCGAGTGATCATGACTCAGATAAATGTTTTCTTCTTGTTTCACGCCAACCACATTCCATTGACCATCCTGTCACATTAAGACCTACAGTAAATAATAGATGACAGGGGAACACCTACCCGGTATATCTGACATTTTATTTGCTCGCCTACAGACTTGGTCCCACCTTTAAACTATGTTAACTTCCAGTGATGGCATTAAATTAAATGATGTATATAACTAACCAAAACTTTATCAGCCCCTGGTGCCTGTATAAATTCCCATTTGCATTTTTAAATACCTAAAAATTGTCCAATAATCTGGCTCCAGGTAGCTGTGAAGACCAATGTGTGCTATACCTGAGAAAAACTAAGACGATATAAGTATCTTCTTTCTTTTTTGCTGCTACTCTGGTGGATCCACATAGTGGAGACACTTTCATCAAAGATACTCCAATACTGGAACATGACACTGCTCACTCATCCTACTGCCCCCATCCCACTATTCTACCTCTGTTCCAACTCAAAGTCTGTGCGGGTTGACCCATTTGTAAGTGCCATCATAGCGAAATCCAACTCTCTTTGCAAGGTCATCTGCTTCTGCTGGACCACGGCTGTGGAGAAAAACAGACCAAATCAGAATCAACATTTGATGCTACATTATTCTACCAATTAGGGGCATTAAAAAAAAACATATTCCCTACCTTCCATATTTGTAAGGAACAGGTGCAGGTTTCTCTTTGTCTATCTGATGAAGGAGGGGAGTAAAGATCCTCCATGCTTCCCTTAATTCATCACTGCAGAGACACAGAAGAAATTTGGTGGAGAACTTAGAAGAGTTGTCCAATATTACAAAAATATATCAAAATGTCAGGTTTTCACAGCTTGTGCCTCTCTGTAATGCTGAGGAGAAAAAAATCATTTTGGCTCCATCTAGTGGCAATAATCCTTAGCTCACAAGGAGCTATTTTCACCAGACAGGTTGAATTTCACGCAGTAACATGAGGCGATAAAAGTGGAAAACAAATGCAGACCTGCGTACAAAGTGCATCTGACTCCCACAGAAGACATCCAGGATGAGACGTTCATAAGCATCTGGAAGCTTCACATCCTGAAAACAAGATAAAACAGGATGAAATGGTTTTATATTGTTACTTTACAATATTTTTAATTAACTCACAAAAACACTGGAATACAAGCACTCTGTTCTCATATTGAACATGTGATTTTGCGTAATTTAAACTGTTTAAAATAATTTGCTGTGCTTAGATTTTCCATTTCTTTTGTCCTCTGCAAGGTACTTTGACACTTGCTTGTGATAAGGTTTGAACACATAATGAACTTGAACTTACCTTGTATCTGCTCTTGTAGGTGAGGTCCAGCTCAGTTTCCTCAGGGCTGAAGTACACACCTGGTTTCTTGCTCATCATCTTCGCGTAGACCGCCTCGTTGGGCTGCACGCGGACCACCAGCTCATTCCTACGACACTGATTTCCGAAAATGTCCCCTGGAACGTCTGTAAACTGCAGCCGCACTTCTGCTTTTCGCTCATTCAGAGCTTTTCCACAGCGAAGGATGAAAGGGACACCTGGAGAAGATTCATGTGAATGTGTCATTTAAGGCAGTGGCATAATGTGAGGATGGTATGATTTCAAGCATGGTAACTTTATAAAAGGGCAAAGTGTCTTTACCATCCCAGCGTTCGTTGTGCACATACAGCACAACTGTGGCGAAGGTGGCCTGAGTTGACCCTTTTGGTACAGTGGGGTCATCGAGGTAACCCTGCTTAGCATCTCCCTCTGCGTCTGGATCCCCCACATACTGGCCCAACACCACATCTGACATGCTTGCTGGAGTGATGCACTTCAGCACCTTCACCTGCAGAGGGGGCAGATGGTTGGAGAACAGATACTTTACATTTTCTCAGTCAGATGTACATATCTACTAGTCTGTGGTGTTGGAAGTGTTGGGTGGGCTCTGGGTCTGTGGCAGATGGTGCTGTACCTTTTCATCCCGGACATCGTCAGAGCTAGTGGAGGCAGGTTTCTCCATGGCAACAAGACTAAGCATCTGGAGCAAGTGGTTTTGCATGACATCGCTGAGCATGACAAAAAACACAGATGGTCAGACAAAGACAGAATGGAGCACGAGATAATTGCCGTCACAAACAGTGTGACTGATACAATCAATGGATCAGTCCTGATCTGTGTATGTGGCAGCCATCAGGGAAATTTGTCTTCCAGCAAATCATTTACCATTTACTGATGATAAGATTACAATTTTAATGCTCATAATACAAAATGCAATATTTAAGCAAAGAGGCTTATATAACTTATATAACTGACTATATAAAATCTAATAAATAATATCATTTCATATATGTAATTTCAAACTGAACTGGTTACTGTGCAGTAAAATTAGTTGCCCTCACCGGATGATGCCAAAATCATCAAAGTAACCTCCTCGTCCCTGAGTGCCAAAGGGTTCTTTGAAGGTCAGGACAACACAGGCCACGCTATCCCTGTTCCAGATAGGCCCGAAGATACGGTTCCCAAACCTGAAACATGCATCACAGGGTCATTCTCCACTCAGCAGCAAGGCCACCACTAAAAGGCCAGCTGTTCATGACAACATGCAAAAACATTTCCTTCCATTTTGTTCTCATTTAGAGCCCAACTAATCTTTACTTTGTGTAATATTCAGGGAAGCATTTCTGCGCCCAGGACCTGCTGAAGCTGGCATGGTTTGTTACACAACACCTAGTTATTAAATTACCTTACATCAACAACAGCTCTTTGTTTCAGCATGAAACTGAGAAAAAAAAACATCTTTCCTTTTGTCAAAACAGAAACCATTCACAGGAGCGTTCTCGTTGAGAAATGCCAACAATACTCAGAATGAATGCATACTGAGAGTACAGCGTGTTCTGAGTTACATCCAGGCCTGCACATACTGTAAGCAGTACGCAGGTATGCATGCAAACCCTATAGAGTGAGAGACTGCTGCAGTGCACAAATAGCCACCACTCACTACAAGTGTTTTTCTAAGCATCATAATTGTGTTGAACGTAAAGAGCCACTGTGAGTTTTGAAGCACATACTTTGTACTCACAGAAAAGCGCGTATGTATGTATGTATGTATGTGTGTGTGTGTGTGTGCCCTCGCTCACTTGCAAGTCAGGTATAAGACACGACCTTCCTTCATACATGTGCACCAGCAACTTCATTCCAGTTTACAGCATTTGATAATGGTTTACTGAGCATCATCTGGTCACTCTTTTTTTAAATAGCCTTAAGTTGTCACAACTTGGTTTTCTTACCTGAGCACCATGAGGTTCTGCACCATTTCCTTTCCAAGATAGTGATCGATTCGGTAGATCTGTTCTTCAGTGAACAGAGAGGAGAGGTGTGCAGACAGTTCTTCAGAGCTCTGCAGGTCACGTCCAAATGGCTTCTCTACAATCACCCTGTTCCAGCCTCTACAGTGAGCGCACACACACACAAGTGAGCAAATCAAGTCTGGTGCAACTCTGCTTGGGCGCGTTAATTTGACCTGCCTCAAAAGATGGCAAATTCCATTTGGATACAGATATTCTGGTACGAGGAGTTAAACGGTGTAACACATCAACAGAGTTAGTCAGTACATTTACATGTACTTTAGAACTTTGATTATTCTGCACTTAAGGTAATAAATCAGCTTTTTAAAACATCATGTAAACACTCTAATGTGATTGAAATTGGCACAAAGCAAAGTATGATTACTCAGATTACAGACCTAGATTATGAGATTGTAAATGGAATTTTTCAGGCATGTAAACGTCTTAATCAGAGTATGCTGCCAGCAGACTCATACTGCGATAATGCAACACTTTATGTTTACTCACTCAAGGACAAATATTCTGAGTATTGAGTGCAGGTAAACGTACTGAATGAGAGGTGTGTACTAACTTGCTGCACATGCAGTGTTGTTTGATGTTCTTGGTAACGTTGTGGTAAACAGTGGGTGGCAGGGCCAAGTAGAAGAGACGATTAGCCTCTTCTCCTCCTGGTAAAGACAGGAGGTGTGTGTGAAGTATGGAGAAGGAACTCTCCTCCGAGTATTTCCCGCTGACATATGTGTTTCGGCTGAAGAAGGTCGATAACCGATCTGCCTCCGAGTCTGTTGCCTGAGGTGAGGAGACGAGAGCATTTACACGTGGGAGTAACTGAAGATCTTGGAAACACAAAGGCAGTAAAGACTTGTTTGGGAGGGAGGAACAAGCTTCATCTCAAAGCAAGAGCTTTACCTTTAGGTACGGCATACAAGAAGCTCGGATGGCATCCACAGTCAGGTTAGAGCGAGCAAAGCCCACAAAATATGTCTGCTCAGGGAGGAGGCCATCTCTGAACAACCACCTGATAGAGAACAGACACACAAATGGTTCATTACCCCCGACATCAGGAGCAGCAGTCCTGATCAGTACTTTTGCTTGTGCAATGAGGTAGATGCCTTTCATTGAGTTCACTCACCATAGAGTTGGGTAGATTTTCTTCTTTGCTAGATCCCCCTATAGGTGCAAACAGACACACACAAACATGATTCACCGTTGAACAGTATACGCTAGGTACACAACAATTACATCAGTGCTGATGCAATGTTGTACAGTGACTCTTTCGTCAGTGTAGCCTGCAGCAGTTCTAATTATCATCCACTGCACAAAACTTAGTGAGAGCCTCAAGATGCTGCAGCATTACAGATCACACCGTATGGCAACAGGTAAGTAGGCGGCTTTGGCATTGCACAACCTTGGTAATCCTACTAACAGGAAGCAAGTAGCAACAGCTGAGAGACTGGAACCAACAGGAGCTCACTTAGTGACACAACCCAAAGAGCAAACATAACTCTGTCCCCTTCTAAAAGTGTTCTAGGTTCATTTCACAAGACAGCTGTAGACCAGATAAAAGGCCTGTATGTCAGTGTCTGCTACAGCCTCATCTCTTGGCACTGCCACAAAAGGAAGGCCTGAGGGAAATACAAGGATAAATAGTGCTTCATGACAGAACACAAACAATGGGCCTAATTAAAAGGAGCTCCATAATATAATAAAAACATCCTGTGATATAACTCTTAATGTGTCGTATTCATTCGCTACACACTCCATTCGTTAGATGAAATTTCCTCACCTTGGAGCAATAACAGATTTTCTGTTAGGGTTAGGATTAGGTTTGTCAATCATTTTAACTCATCTCGTATGACACGCGCACACACACACACACACACACACACACACGATACCCAAAGTGCTAACTCAAACAAATTCACTCCCACCTGTCCTAATATCACAAAACAGGTCTGTAAAAACAGTAATGTCACACGTTCAAGGCACTTTGTCCTATTCTGTTCCTTTTATTGTGCCACACAATG
>OMOW01039939.1:2079-12085 GCA_900312555.1 Lamprogrammus exutus
AGAAAGACGACATACGAGATTCCGATCTGTGACTGGAGTTCAGACGTGTGCTCTTCCGATCTCCGACGTACAGCTGTGTGATGAGCTGGCAGCTCATCCGGGGTTTTTCCATCCCAGCCTCACGATCCATAGTGCATCATACGTGAATGGGTGCTTAAGGAGAACAGAATGCATGAATCAAAAACCATGATCTTACGTGGTTGGAATGTCTTGAGCAATGTCCTACACGGCAGAGAAAACGGGAGAACACTGAATAAAATGTTTTAATACATTTTAATAGAAATGCAGTAAAAGATGAAGACATCCATTTCTTGAGTTACTCAGACTAAGGCACGTGAACAGCGTTTCAAATTCAAATGCAGAGAGTTATACAACTTTCTGTTACATATTCCCTTTTCATCATAATCGAAATACAACTGAAATACAAAAATCTTATGACAACATGCATATGCAACCTTTATGACTTATTAAAAGTCAAAAAGTGCCAAAATAGAGCTGTACTGTAATTTACATTGTATCCCTATTTGTCAAGAAATATTTGCAAATTGCACATGTAATATAGGGACTTTGGAATAACAAACTACCTGAAGTGTGTTTTAAAAAACAATACAGGCACGTGGTGTGTATATAGTGTTAGTTGGCTAACTTATTCCTTCACAGAGTAATCGAAATAAACAAAACGGTAACGGCTTTAAAATATGTTCAAAAGTTATGTACCATCCAGTACTGATAATAATACAGATACACATTAATATATCCTTCTTAGTAAAACACTTATTGCATATTTTATACAGAAAATATCGTGGCACATAGCTTGTACTTTTATTTTCTCATTAAGTTATTTCTGGAATATACAAAAAAAAAGACAATCTTCATCTCAAAACTCATGATATGATTAAGAAAACAAAACACAGAACTTTGTTCCAACATGAGAGAAGACGGACAGAGCGAAAGCTTCTGAGGCTACATTTACATGCCAGGTACAAGTGACCCAAGTTTGAGTTTTTAACCCCACATGGCCCCTATTGGATATGTATTGTGAACATGTAAAGAGCTCTATAAATCAGATATGCTCAGATCTGATTTGGGCAACATTCCTATGTGGAAATAAATCTGATATGCACCTTTAAAATCTATTTCATTCATTGTAGCCCTTTAGACAAGCAACACAGGGTTTCTATGTTCACGAAAATCCTGGAAAAGTCATTGAATTTCAAAAATGTGCTTTCCAGGCTTGGAAATGTTTTGGAAAATGATGAAATGTCCAAAAAAGCTTTGGAAAAGTCATGGAAATTAAAAAAAATAATAATAATGATCATAATATTGAAAAGTCCAGCTAGAATCTGAAAGGCAAACAAGGTGAGATTTTTTTTATGTCCTTGAAATCTGCTCTCAAATCATTATGGAAAACCAGACCAACACCAATATTAGTAATTGCTGGTCATCTGCAGAAAAGTCTACATTTTGGCTTAAAGAGTTGAAGACAAAGGATGAGTTTAGTTTGCAATGCCATAGTAGTTGTAAAGGTGTCTTGGGATGGGATTTAACTGGCAAATAAGTGTCTAAACCCTTACTTTTGCAGGTTGTTTCAGGTCTAAACTGTGTCGTATAGGGAAAACATCAGCTTTGGGCGTGAAGACCTCGTAGTGTAAATGTAGCCTTAATTCACAGTTGGTAAGATTCATGTTTCATAGTTAAGACTTCATATGAATATCCACATAATAATAAACGGGTCCAACAGAGTTGCAGGAACCCAGTAAATGCAAAGTACTCGTCTCCACTGAGAAATACTGAAGAAAAACTTCCAACACGATGAATCTCTAATACTGAGAGTCAAAAGAGGACATCAAGAAAATAAACCGTTAGATGCATTACAGTACAATGATGTTTATTATTGTGTGTGTTTAGTTACCAAAATGGAGCTTTGCCGTCTTGGTAAATCTTTGGAGGAGGAGGAGGAGGAGGAGGAGGAGGAGTAGGAGTATGAGGGCGTACTGTGTGTTGTCGTTATTGCACACGGCGGCAGTAATAGCCGAGGACTTTGCATTTTTCACACAAGTGTTGGGGGTGCTCTTTGCTCTGGTCAGACACATCCAACCCGTCCGGTTTCTCCAGAGGGCGCTGAAAGAAACAGAATGGTTTCAGTATAATCACAATGTCAGCCTCTGAATAGTGCGAACAAAACATCTGATTACAATGTATTTAAATTAACTTTAAGCTGTCTGAGGAGTTAATGTATCTGATTAAAACAATCACCAAGATGCTTTCAGTCCAGAAATTTAAAAACAGATTTCAGTGAAAAGTTTGTGTAATTTGGCAATATGGACTAAAGAAGGGGTGATAGACGTGACTTGATGTGTGATCAGACCATTTTTTCCACCATATTTAAGTTTTTTCAGCAACCCCCATCCTCCAGTCTTCACCAAATTTACTGCATAACATATTCAGATGACCCTGAAAAAAATCTTTTTAATATTCTATGCTGTTTTCCTGCAGTAGATAACCAGATCAAGAAAGTTGTGGCCTATCACATAAAGTTAAATTTGGCATTTTTACGGCATTGTGCAGCTGCAACCAAATTCTGGTGGCAGATGCACATATCAATTCCAAATCAGGATTTATGTATACTGAAAAAATCATGGCCACCATCAGCCGTCGGTATTTTGATGCTGATTTAAAGCTTCTTGACATTTTCTATTATTGCAGCAACAACTCTAGCAGTTTGTGCAGCTTTATGGGTTGTCTGTTGGTTTTTGAGTTGTTACTGCTCCCATTATCAAATTTCCTGTATATTCCACAGTTAAACAGGTTATTTTGAGGGGGCGACAGAGAAAACATGAAACAGCTATGGGCCCCAAGGCTCCAAATACAAGCCAGTATACTGTGAGGGAATGTGGTTACTCAGTTTATACTGGATTGTGTGCTGTGAAATGATACTTTCCTGCCAGGATTAAACTATTAAGTTTGTGTAATATACCTGCTTGTGAGGGTAAACGTTGATGTGGCACTTTATACATTCTTGTCCCATGTTGGCCCAGGAATTCCCGCTCATCCACTTCCTCTTGCATTTAGGGCATTTATATTCACCGAAACACCTCTTCTTTCCCTGATACGGAGTCAGACCTTCACCTTTGGGTCGAGCCTGTAAAAAGCAATTTGACACAAATCCAAAAAAGTAATCCATAAGAGCCACAAGCAGAGGACGAGGAAGTACGTAAAGGATCTACATGAGTAAAAGTGGGAATATCACAATGTTTGAAAAATGTATTACAAGAAAATGTGATGTATTCTAAATCGAAAGATGGAACCTGAGTACATTACTTGAATAAATGTACTTAGTTACTTTCCACCTCTGCACACCAGATGCCTACATCTACTGTTTTTGTAGTTACATGTATAGTAGAGAACCATTTTTGGATTACTGCAATCCATTTTGACACCACTGTATGTGCAATATACCATTAAATGCTTAAAATGAGGAAATTCTCAGTGTGAATGTTGGTTTTTGCCTTTCACCACCTTTTACTGGAGGAGTCTGACCTATGTGGTTTCTTTGGACCGCAGCCAATCCAAAGGCCGGCATGATTAGAAAGGGGAAGCCCTGCTGGTATAGAAGCATTTATAGATGGTCGATTGATAAGTTCTGAGCCTGATAGGTTGGGGTTTTTTGCACATCGACTGCGTTCGTTTGAGCTAAGTGATCCTTACTTCCAAGATGCAGTGATATTGATGCAGTGTGTGTTCGCTGCCCTGGTTTGGCCCTCTCAGACAGGCTTTTGCGTGAACCTGTTTGGCCTCCAATGATGATGGTATATCAGCTGTGGATGATTTTCTGGACCATTTCAATGGGATATCATGGGGAGAAGTGTGTGGATTTGGGAAGAAATTAAATAATTGCAAGACCTAGAGCATTTTTGATAGGCTCAGATATCATCAGTCAACCCCTGTTAGCAATTTTAGGGCCATGCTTTGGGCTTTGGTGCCTTGTAATGAGCAGTTGTTATTCTGTTTAGACTTATGATCTTTGTTGCTAGGCTCAGAACTTATCAATCAGCCCTGATAGAATGGCACTAGCTCTTTGCTATGTAAAGCTACAATGTTTAATGCTATAATGGTTTATTCCATAAGATTTGGAGCAGCATTGTAATGGTTAAGTATAATTCATTTTTAAGAGAGAAGTGAGAGGGTCTCGGCTTTCGCATCCGAAATGAATTCTCTCCCTCCAG
Source organism: Lamprogrammus exutus (assembly GCA_900312555.1). Lineage (NCBI taxonomy): Eukaryota > Metazoa > Chordata > Actinopteri > Ophidiiformes > Ophidiidae > Lamprogrammus > Lamprogrammus exutus. The sequence goes on from OMOW01039939.1 coordinate 6,306, forward strand.
CTGTGTTCCCGGGGGACCATAAAGGAGGCCCCGGCCCATGGAGGGACCAATGGGAGCGGCCCTTCTCTGCTACAGGACAAATACCTCAGGCCCTCAGTCATCCCTCCCAGCTGGCCCCGGCCCACCAATCAGCACACACACATGGGGAGGAAATAAAACCCAGATGAACCCCGCACTTGTATAACATGACAAAATCCTAAAGCCGTCATAAAGAAATCATCCCAACGAGACTGGTTTGAATTAGCAGCACCTCGCCTATGAGATGTGTTGAGTCCACAGCGCCATCAAGATTTGTTTTCATTTCACACCAAGAGCAGATGTCACCTTCACAACATGAGTCAGTAAAACTTATCACAGATTATTACATTTATTCTCTGGGCTGCGTCCAAGAGAAACTCTCAAAATGTGTTTTTTAAAGCCTCCCAATAGCCAAACCAGGAAAAAGGAAAGTAACTAAATTTATGTACCCAGATCAGATGGTGTATTTCTAATTTATGCTGCTTGCCATTTTTTCTACATTTCCTCTGTTTTACCTCCAGGGAAATATTGTACTTTTTACTCCACCATATATATATACATATCTGATATCTGTACATATGAGTCACTTTGCAGATTAGGACTTAGAAATATCACTACTATCATCTTTCCTTCACTCCTTTTTTATTTTGTTCCTGTTTTCTTTCCTCCTCGTCCTTTGTTTTTCATTTTTATTCTTTCTATCATTCTTTCATTTCTTCTTGCCTCATTTTCCATCTTTAACTGATCTGAAAGCACGAAATTCCCCCAAACTGGACATGCTCCCTGCTTTATTTCCTTACCTTTCCCTTCTGTCTTCCTTCCATCCTTCCTTCATTTTCCTGCTTTCCTTACTTCTTTTCTTTCTTTTACACTTATTCATTCAGTGTTTCCTTTCTTCCTTCTTCTCTTTTCCAGTTTAAAAAAAACAACTTCTCTCCTCTTGTTTTCCTCCCTCTTCGCTGCATTAAACTTTACTATTCAGAGCTAAATTCGACATGACATAAACTTATTAAATATTGCAGTTGGATATAAAAACCTTAAATCTCAGCCCTGTTTCAGCATGACTGCACAATGCATTTCAGACATTTTAGAGCAGGAACGAGGTAAAAGAGTTTCGTGGAGAGCAATTTATAACCCTTAAAATTACCTGGAAGCATGAATACACCAAAAGGCTGAGACATGTTCAGTTTTTGGCAGAAAGAACGTGTATTTCCTTTTTTAGACATTTTCATGATTTCATTCCAAAGTTTTCAAAATCGGAGCCACAAATTGTTTCCAGATAAAAATTACGTGAAAATCCTTGTATGTATTTTCATTACTGGTCCATTAACATTTTAGTGCATTAATAATAATTATTCTGAAAGGGACCATTTGTTACAATGTGTACATTTTATAGCTAATATTTTATTTTCTTATTTCTATAATTTGCATTGTAGTTTGTCCTTTCTACTTTCCATGTGTGCCCTTCTTTGTTCCCTTCCTCCCTCCTTCCCTCTCTCATTTCCTTTATTCTCCCTCCTTCTATTCATGCTTTCCTTCCTTCTTTCCATCATTTTTCCTTCTTTATTTCCTTCATTCTGTCCTTTCTTTCCTTTTTTCCACCATTCTTCCTCCATGTATATTTCTCGACTTTCTTCTTCATTCTTTTTCTTTCCTTCTCTCCATCTTTGTCACTTCTTGTATTTTGCTATTCCTCCACCTGTCCATCCTTTTCTTCCCTCTTTTTTTAACTTTTACATTAGAAGAAAGCTTAGGAGTACAAAAACCCATAGCCTGTAGCTCAGCAACTGTAACTGTCTAAAATTATTAAAATAAAAGTAGACTTCTTCCATCACAACAAGGCCAAAAACCTTTCTTTCGCTCTTTTACCCTGTAGTTGCATCATTTGACCACTGTGAGGCGCTGTATGTGGGAGTAAGCGGTCTTTGGTGTGTGTGAAGGACAGAGCAGAGAGAGAGCATCATGTTCCTGAAGGAGGAAACAGCTTTCAGTCTGTAGAAGAAGCCAAACAAACAGAGCCCACGGGGTCACAGCACATTCAACACTTTCCATGGCTGTGACACACTGACAACAAACTCACCAGCAATCACTCAACTCACACTCCGGACTTGAGTGTATTTTAATTGTAACGCTTGACCACTTTCTACCTAAAAGAAAAAATCTGAATGTAGGACTTGGAATGGAGTATTTTTCCTCGTACTTGCATCTGAATACTTCACCCACCATTGAATAAATACAGAAACGTACATAAGTTCCTCATCAGGCTGCTTGCATGCACAGTGCAGCGGGTATACTGGACATTCTCTCCCGTCTGGTTTTGTTCTCTCTCTGTCTCAAAGATGCAATCGGCTATTTGCTGTTGAAATGTAATTTCATTACACACAAAAGAATTAAAAATGAATGTGGGCACCATGTTTTCCCCCCAAAGCAGATTCTTTGTATTTGGCTGATTGTTGTGGCCACAAAGCATGTGTGTGAAATTGTTTTATTGAAGGATGAATTCATATTAAATTCATTTATTAAGTGCATTACTGCGCACTTCATCCAGAACCCATAAGTGAGGTGCTGTCAGTTAAATCAGACCCAGGAGCGACACTTTAGAGCAGATTTTGTAGCTGCACCAGATCGGTTTGGCTCCGAAACCTCTTGCCTGGTGAGAGAGGCCTGGAACGGCTGGCTGCCTTACTCTACCATCATCTGGAAACCATCAGGATAAACAATGGACTACTCCAAATCCTCACGCACACGCACACACACACACACACACCCTCTCCTCTCCTTTCTCTCTCTTTCACCCTCTCCCCCAATTCCACAACCCCATGAGATGTTCATCCCTGAAAATGGAGGAACACTAAACCTACTGGACACCGTGTGGTCAATCCCTCCGCGCTGACGAACCCACAGCCCTGTGTTTCATTTATACCCTCGACATCGGCGAGAAGCCCAGCTGTTAGAAAGGCAAGACAACATGAACAAAAAGCACACAGACAGAAAAGCCTAAACAAATACCCTTCAACTCCTATTTTGTTCAGCGCTTTTTCCTTCCTTTCCTTTTCTTCCTTCATTTGAGTCTTTTTGTCTTGATCAACTTTGCACACACGGACTATGTCATTTAGTCCTCCTCCTTTCAAATATGAGCAAGCGCCATGTGCAGGGCCCTCTTTGGGATCGAGGCCCAGGCTCTGGATAGTGTGTACGGTGCTCTTTTGGTGATGAGCTGTGTTGTCGTGTTCAGCTTTGATCAGATCATGCCATATCAACCACATGGTCCTTGTTTTGTCTTTAATGTTCCTGTTTTGCAAGAAATGGCTTCTGTCTCGTAACACTTCCCCAGAGCCCAGACATGCAGAATTCAAGAGATTTTGTCCCATGCGTGTTTCTTCCCAGACAGAAAGTCCTGCAGCTCCTTTGCTGTTACGTTAGGCCTTTTGTCCACTCCCTGAGCAGATTTCTCCTTGTTCTGTCTTCAACTTTGGAGGAATGTCCTGATCTATGTTATTGATGATCACTTTCATAATGGTTCATCTAATGCCTCGGAAACTTTAACAACGAGCTCCTGTTAATGTTCTACATTCTTCTTGCAGACATGACAAAGTAGATCACACAGTAGGGTTAATCAGAATTATTGCAATTGATGGCAGGTGTATGCAAATGACCTCTGTCCAATATTTAATGAGTTTATACACGTGTGCAACTCTAGGTTCATTTTCTAATTTTCCCACAGGGTTTTGCTAGCACAGTCGCCACATAGTAAGAAGGTCCTGGGTTCGAATCCACTCGAGGCCTTTCTGTGTGCTCCCTCTGTCTGAGTGGGTTTCCTCTGGGTGCTCCAGTTTCCTCCCACCTCCAAAGACATGCTGATAAAGTGAACTGGAGAACAAGATCAGGATAAGCAGATACATAGAAGGGAAGGATGTGTTGTTGGGTGCAATGTCATATTAATGATGGGAAAACATCAGTATTTACTTTACAAATCTATTTCTTATATTCATACACTTTTAAATCATGGTTAGACAAAATGAGGAGCTGAAAGACATTGCTTTGATAGGAAACAGTCAATACATACAAATCATTCCTCTCTAACCCTAACCCTAAATGTTCCACATTTAATGCAATGTGTCTGTGGTGGATTTTATTGGCACCAGCACGGACGACTGTAACTGAGTCACAGTTGTGTATCTTCTGATGACAATTAACACAGTCACAGTTACAGTATATGGGCTGAGAAGTATAACTCCATGGTCCTGCCCTGATTCTGTCCATGCACAGCTGCTCTCGCTTTGCGTTCGATGCAGAACTCAGCATTCCTGCTCATCACACAAGTCTGAACCACCAACTCATTGCCCTTAAAACATACTAATAAATGAGTTGGTAGCACAACTAAACCACGAGGACAAACCACAGAGCCGTGATTGGAGGAAATGAGATTTGAGACGCTCCCTGCGCTCAGCCAATGGAAGCAAACCTATGTCCTGTTTTACACAATGGCATTTCCTCTTTTCCAGAACATATCAGGCCAAATGGTCTGCATATGGAAACATCAAGGTATCAAATTATTCCTTTCACAGCATGAAGCTGGGATCCTTCCACACACTTTCTACACACCGGCAGCACCGCCAGGAGCACCTCCCCCCCAACACAAATATGATTACATAAAACTGTGAGGCACAGATCTTACAATCTAAACAGTGGTACAAAAAGTACTTAAAGCCATTATTTTCTCATGAATATTTTCCATTATCAGTCAATCTGTCAGTTTTTAAGTAGTTGGCAAATCATATAAATGAATCTATGTTGCCCCAGCACTCCAAAATGTACAAGCAATTTCACTGACAATGAGAAAAGCTGAAATTCTCACTTGTGAGATGACATTATCTGGTAATGTTTGTTTTTTACCTTATAAATGGCTTAAAACTTGCATCAACTAAGTCACTTGACTTATTGTCAACTCTAAACGTTCAATCTTTACATAAGTAAAATTACATATACCACAATAGTAAAGCACTCACTACAAGTCCTGTCATCAAACAGTTAATATCCAGGTGATTGTAGCTGGTGAAATGTTTTAAAACTACTAAACTCAAAACTTTCTACAGTGTGAGATAAATGCAATGGTGTAAAATTACAATATATTCTTCTGAAAAGTAGAAAGTCTCCCACAAATGAAGTACTAGTGCATGAAAATTGTACACGATGATGTCTAAACATGCTGCTTGATTCAGTTCATGTTGAAGACTTGTGCAGCTGTACGGCAGCGTTGTGTTTCACACAGAGTGACTGACAGGGACAGGTGGTCTGGCACACAAACACCAAACAGCAAAATATTCCTGCTTTATCCCAAAAACCCGGCAGAACAAGATTCAAGAGGGCTCTCCAAATCTTCTTAGCCCTGAGGGGAAGAAAAGTTACGGCTCGTGATAATCGGTTCTGGCAAAGTGATTCTCAGGAGCCACAAAAACTGAGCGAAAGACTCCCAGAGCGTCTGTAACAGCATGACAGCTTGATTTCACTGTCATTTCCAATCATTCATGGAAAACTATTCTATCCAAGACATATATATAGATGGGGACATATATATATATATATATAGATGTTTTTTTTTTAAATCCCTCAGATCTTGACTTTGTGTATCAGAATCTTGACCTATTGAATCAAATCAAATTGTTGACCAAGTTGTTATTTTGCAAGTCACAGGTAAGCCACGAGTTGTGCCACTCAAAAGTCACAAGTCAACACTGTTAAGCCACAAGTCCTAAATGTTG
>OMOW01040085.1:2015-18814 GCA_900312555.1 Lamprogrammus exutus
GGCGGTGTCATGTAAGTTTCCCATTTAAAGGAGTGTGGTAAATACAAATGGAAGACCATACCTTTCGGTAGTAACAAAGAAAAGGCACCATGCCACCACTGTGCTGGATATTACACAGGTCCTATTGGTGGGAGGAATTAATAACCGAGTGTCCAGGTGGGGAAGGCGGTCAAACTACCGTTGGTCATACAGTAAAAATGTATTGTCTAGACTTGTAGAGGTAAAGTTACATAGCTACCTTCATCATCTCCCACTTCAAATTAGACTGTACCCTGCACCCTGTATGATTTGCACCAGAAAGAGAAAGAGATTGAAATGGGGTTAACTATGCTTTTCTGTTCTAAACAAGAGACTTGTGCATGTATAGAGCAAACATGCATATATTGAAAACCACTCTCACACACACACACACACACACACACACACGCACAAGCGCACACACTACGAGAGAGAAATCTATACGACTGGCATCGGGGGGGGAGGGGCGGACAAGAACAAATCACAGAGGATCAACGTCAGCATCATCACACAAAAGATCACTGATGAGGTAAAACTGCAGGTCCAATAAAAGTACAAAGTGCAGTTTGCTGCCTCTTTGCAAGGTATGAAACACGAGACATCTGCCAACACTAACACTTCTGCGTAGATACATTTCTGTTATAGGCTGGTTTAAGCAGAATTACACTACCCACAAGATGGATCAGAAGATTTTAAGTCTTTGTTAACATAGCTGTACAAGCGCTCTCGCTAAAGAATTTCCTTTCCGTCTGTATATTTTTTGAGGTACACCACTTTTATCCCCAGTGTTATTTGGCTCTGGATAACAGAGAAGCCAAACTTGATTGTTTGAGTGAATTCTGAATTCATTCATTCACAGTGGCAAATATGGCGATATCCTATCTTCTCGGAACAATCTCTGCACCATGGCAACCTCGAGCTATGTGCTACCTCATTTGATTTGTGTGCTTCTTGACACCCAAAGACGTCTGCAAGATCAAAATTAGCCAGAAATCCAAACAATGCGACCGAGTAGCATAACTCTACAGATGATGCAACATATCAGGTACTGCCAGGTATCGTTTCCTTTTCAGCTTTTAAGGCAAAAGGCTCAACAGTGGATCAGTGTTGAATTGATATTTGCCATTTATCAGCGTTACTTCAAGTAAGAACCGAGACATCCATTGAGGCAAATCAATTCTATACTGTATATACCATGCTTATGTGGACATCAAAAACCTTTTTTTTCTTGGTAACACACACATTATAAACCACCTTATTATACACACACACAACCTAGGGATTGCTTTGCCAATACCAAAGGGACTAAGTATATTCTTTAAAAGTGTCGAATTATAAAAGACTTGTACCAACACCAAATTTTAACTGAATACTTGCATTTAAAGTTCTACTATTTCATGCAAATGTTTATGTATTTTTTCTTTGACTAATATAATTGGCAAAAAGACATGCAACTCCAAACAGAAAACGGTAATAATCCTGTCTAAATCTGAATAAGTTACTGAACTAGTAAATATCATTAAATGTCTAAAGGCAAATAAAGGTTTCTATGGCACTAAATGGGTGTAGCTTAGGTGCATTTTTGTCAAATATAGGCTATTTTATGAGTATGTGTGATCATATCTGCTGTAGTCCTATTTGTCTTTCTTGTTTTACTGTACTGTAAGGCAATCTCAATGGAATGGATGAACATGAATGTTAAATTCATCGGACCTCTCGTCCCGTTTACCTTGTAGGCTACACTCCACACAAATACAGAAGGAAAAAGAAAGAGCGATATTACACAATAGTAGGCCTATAGTCCAACAATAATGCCAAAAACCTATCCAGGCCCCCAACGCAGGAAGACTACTACACAAACAATATGTAGATAATTAGGTTATTACATGCTACCTGTATAATTATATATATGCAAGACAAATGAAGAGCAACAGTTTAAAGTCGGGAGAAAGCAAACTGTCCTGCTCTAAACTGACCTACATTCATTTCAGTCAGAAAATTCATGGCTCAGATTTGATGGTCAGACTGTAAACTGCTTGAACATATGCATAAATCCATTGCTGCTTTACTCAGAGGTTCTTCACCTCAACACATTTTGGCAAACAGGCCTCATTTGTGACCAAAGATTCAAACATTGAACCCGCATTTAAATCTTCCATTGGCATTTATGCTATGATTTACTGAATTGGCCTAAATGGATGGCAGTGCAATATTTGTGCTGCACACAATTACACACACTCTCTATTGCTACAATTGAACCTTTCATTGCTTTCTGTTTGACTCCAGATATTAGTATATGCTCCATTTGTTTAACTGTTCTATCAAAATTGTGATCTAGCGCAACGCACAATCACTCATTAATCACTGGTGCACATAAATCAAAAAAAGCATGTATAAGAATACTGCGATACAACAACATGATTCAGTTACAACTTAAATTGCAGGGGGCAGTGGCTCCCTTCACTGGTCAGCTAAGGACATCGCAAGAGAAAACTCCCTGCCAAACAGACCTGTCTGACAGCACCTACAGATGGCAGAGACAATATGTGGAACATTTCGAGGAGCCTGAGGTGTCTGCCGAATCACTGGACTGACTTCAAGTGACTTTGGTCAGAGTCTGTAGTGTTAACAGTAGGCTGGGTAATGTAACCGTGTCACTTTGTTGGACCAGTTGCCCAAAAATAGCAATGAAAAAGTCAGCGGGCAGTGGACACTTTTCCCAAAGTGCTTGGACACACATTGTTTTCCTGTTAGAACGCAGTTTTGTTGCAGCCTTCGTTTGTCTTTTGCAACCCTACCTTCCTGTATACAGCAGCAACACACATGCATGTAAACATAAGTACATACATTACATCTGCTCTATTTTGCACACTTAGAACCTGAATGTACTAAAGTGCGTGCTTGACTATCTAATTAAGTGCTGTGGGATTGGCGTTAAAAATGAACTCGATTATGGAACATCCCACCACAAAATGTATACACAATTTTCCTGCTGAGATCACTGATTGGATTGATAATTTTTGCCTGCTACTTCAGCACAGATCCTGAGATTACAAAAGTTATGTACCTATCCCTAAAATTAACAATAAACTCATTGTTCTTCTGATCAGTACAAAATGATCAGAGGAACAAAGGCTGGGGGTCACCAATTAGATCCATTTCAATTCAGTTATTAATGGAGGTCAATTGAAATGCCGACTACAAGTCTAGACTTATGAAACAAACTGAAATGGAGTAAATGTCAATGATAAGAATATCAAGTAAAATACAAAATGAAAGACTTTGCAGGGGTATTTAACAGCATTGTCAAGTCTACGTCCTAAGCTCTCGTCCAAACTTCAGCTAATGTGTGCATTGTGCCATTTCATTACCAATCATTATGAAATTATCATGCCAATGAAAATAATCTGACTCGTGTAATTTAACCACCAGCAGATGGTAAAAAGAGAAACAACAAAACAGGAAAGCTAGATTTTTAAGTTACAAACAGCTCTAGTGGTCCAATACAATCATCTTTAGTATGCTTAGTACCAGAAATGGATGGAGACAATAAAATTATCATTAAAAGCACAAATATTTGGATTTTTGCTATTCCTGAAATCTAAACAACGGGTATTGGCCTAAGCAAATTTCCCTCTCTCTTTCCTCTTAGCCCTCTTTGCTTGGGTATGCTATAAGAGACATAAACTCCATGGTCACCGTTGATGCCGGGACATACAACATTTTATATGCCGGGCAATTGTTTTTTTCCCCCCCACTCAATACTATAATCATAATAATAATAATAAATTTTATTTCTATAGCACACTTTAAAATCCTGGTGCAACTGTGGTTCAATGCTGTTGCTAATCTATCAAAGGGGCGGAAACATAATCAGTCTCAGGGCTTGTCACACTCTGCCATTACACGGTCCGACTGAATTAATGAGTTACGGAAGGCATGGGTCAAAAAGGCATTTCATGAGATGCCGTGAAGGCAATCCAGTGCATTTGTGTTGACACTGACGGTAAAATGCCCGGCACACACAGAGCCATTCGTTTAGTCTTTAGGTAAATTGTCATGATATAATAAAAGGAAGAAAAAAAAATCAATAACATTCCAAGGAAACAAAAGCCCTTGTGACAGTGATTGTCTATTTAATAACGTTAAACAAAAGGCCAAAAAAATAAATATTGCTTGAAAACTGCCCAATAAAAAAGCAGACAATACTCTTATCATTTCAGAGTTAACCACCGAGAAGCTGAGACGTGAGCTATTAGATGTTTAAGACTAGTTCATCAGCTCCAAGAAATACTCCACAAGTAAGAGTTTACCACAATGCTGATGGCCGGTTCGACTTCAGAAACACAAAAAAAAATGAAAATATCACGAGTGCCTAAAAACCAAAACTGATTGCTCTCTTTCAATAATTAGGCCCTTCTAATTCTGATCTCTTTATAAAAAAAATAATTAAAAAACACTGTTTAAGAGATGGGAAAGGAATTGAAATGGCTTGTTCATTTATGTGCTCAGATATATGATGCTTCGATGAGGTGTTGTTGGCAGATATTACTAGTAAAGCCTTCATCTAGAAATAAGCAAGGCCTCAGTCAGTCACTATCCTACTGTAGTTCTCTAGTCCTAAAAAAGAGAACGTTAGGCCTACGGACCCTGGGTGAAGATGAAGCAGCTGCTAAACGAGTTGACGAGGTATATCAAGATCTATTGTCTTTCTCTATACAGTACAGTTCATCTCAAATAAATAATTTATAGCCATAGTAGTGTTGATCAACTTTGGTCATAACTTATATGCTTAGAAACATTCTAGCTTAACAAACACTTAGTTTAGCATCTTTAAAACATTAAGTCAGCATTAAGAACAAACCGATGTTAAAATGCTGACCTAAACATGGCCCTCCTTTGTAAGGAGACGTGCTTACGTATTCAGCAGCATTACCAAATTTTCTTTTGTTAAAATGCCAAACAATTCTTACAATTCTAGGCCATTTAAAGTACACTAATGAAATAACATCTCTGTGACCCTTTTCCAAATTTCAGATTGTACTGTAGTACACAAGCATTGCACTCTTACGCAAAATTTAGATTTTCCCTTGTGTGGTTCCTTCATAAAAATCTAGGCTAACGAACTATTTAAAAAAAAAAAAAAAGGGAAAAAAAATCAAAACGAACAAACTCTTTGATCATTCTTTTGGGAAGGCTGTGTGTTCCTCTACAAGGTCACTACAATAGATTAAACATGATATGAATTGATTTTATTATACTGAATGATATGGAGAGACAGCTGAGATTTTCATGCTCTTAAATGTCAGTTATAGAATTACGCCAACATGATTTTAAAGGGATAAATGATTTAGTGATGGCCAGATTGCTAGTATCAGTTTGGATGCCATACTTTGAGTAACCTTGTAGAGAAATCAGCCTCTAAATATTAAGCACTACTAGGAGATGGAGGAATGGGATCTAATTGCATATTAGGTTTGACTGCACCTCAAGAGAAGACCAAACACTCACGCACACACAGACGCACAAACACATACATACACAGAGAACAGACATGTGGGTGGGTGCTCTCCTGGTCCTCTGGGCCATGTTAAAGGGAGTCGCCCCCTGGTGGTGATGATGGTGATAGCAGCTGGCAGAGGGGGCAGATGACCTCACTCAGACAGACAGCCGTCCAGGCCAACCGGTGCACCATGACGGTCTTTGACGTAGCCATTGTGGAGCCCGCCGCTGGGCAATGGGGCGCAGGCAGCAGTAATGCCGCAGTGCTTCAGCAAGTTGAGACCTGGGGATGGGGAGATGGTTGGAGAGGAGCAGGAGCAGGAGGAAGGGTCCCGCTGGGGGAAAGGCTTCATGGTAGAAAGGATCAGAGCCAGGCAGTCAGCCACATCCTTGTTGGGAGCACATGCCAGGGCTGGGGTGTGGCCTGATCGACACAAAACCCAAACTCACTTTAATATAAATTATTTCAAGTTCGGATGCCATGTGTAAAGGCCAATAATACACATTTTAAATGATTATACAGGAATTTTTGCTAAAGCTGCTAAACAGTACTGTATTCACCAACCATGTTGGATAGATAAAACCCATAAGGCAAACAAAGAGCCAACATAGATGTGAAAAGAATAATGGCAATTTTGACTTTAAAATCTGAAATTTGAGCCGCATTAAACACCCTCGTGACAGTTTTGCCAAAGTAAGGCGGAAATTATTTCAATTGGAATGCATCGATCCCAAGCAGGATTCTGTCTGCACAGATTAACCTTCGTAACAAACTGTCATGAATGGAAGCAAAAGTATACTGATTTATGGTAAATAGGCAAAAACATGAAAGACACTGTATAACCTTTTAAGAGTATCCAATGCATTACTCTTTACACCATCTGCAACGTCGAACAGAACTCAGAAACACCTCACCTTCCTCGTCCACAGCCAGCACAGTGGCTCCTCTACTCAGCAGTGCCTGCACCACCGTAGCCAGGCCATTACGTGCTGCAAGATGAAGGGGCCTGGAGGGGACAGAGTGAAAGTCTGAGGAAATGGTTGACAGAACCACCATTCAAGTATTTTAAGGCTACGGGCTTAAAAACTGAATTCATTTGGCCTATTTTCGTTTGGTTAAAAATAATAAGGTTCTCACATTTGCAGAGCACTGTTGGTGGCATTTATGAGGGTGGGACTGTGGATCTCTCCCAGAATAAGCAGAGCGCACATCTCATGAGCCTGGGCAACACAAAAAGACGACAGTAACAATGTGCACAGGCTTTCGTGAGAGATGCATTCAAGTAGGCATGCAAATTTTCAGTCATTTCCTTAATCGATAGTTGGACCTCCTTAACGATGAATTGATCATTAATTGTTAACACCTCCTAAGGACCAGCACTTGCCATTATATTATATCTTATTATGCCTCAGACTGAGCCTCTAGTAGGTGGAACACACATAAAGCAGGACGAGAGTTAATGCAGCTATTTATATAAGCGAAACAAAATTGAAATTTCCCTTAAAATATCTATTTTGAACAATAAAAATATTAAAAATGTAATAATCTGTACTGCAAATGTCAATATTTTAAATTTAAATTAAATCCTCCATTAAATAAATTAAGGTACAAATGAAATCAAAATTTTCATTACAGCTAAACAAATATACTTGACATCACTTAGCATCACTTATTTGTTTAGCTATATTAAAAATTATACGTTAATTACAACAGTCTCACTGTTGTAATTGTCTTCTCAGTTCAATAAAGTTTTTAAGATAATGCAAAATACTGCTTCATTGGCATCCTTATGTGCCAAATCTTCTTCTTCTGCCAACTGTAGCTATCCGGACAGAAAATCTGATCTTGATCTGGATGTATACCTTGCTGCAGGCCAGGTGCAGGGCAGTGTTCCTGTTCTCATCCAGCAGTGTCAGGTCAGCCTTGGCCCGGTGAAGAAGGATGGCTGCACAAAACCAAGTCACAAAGACATTTGTCTCATACAACCAGGGATGTCCAATCAGAAAGACCATTATTGGAACCAGTTAAGGCAAATTTAATTAACCAGCACCAGCTGTATTAAGCCTGATCCGACTGATCCCTACATCTTTATATTTCTAGCAAAACCACTAGTCAACACTGGTAACGGTTTGCCTTTGTCTAAGCAAACATTACAATGGTGATTTCAAAGCACCCTCCTGAACACCATGACACACAATGTACAAAGTCTGTACACTATCCTCACACACAAAAATAGCTCTGAAAATGTGGATCCTACAAGAGATCACAATGACATCTGTGCCCACAACCAATGTCAACAGCAGAGTGTTTAAGGCATGTATGATCTCTTGGCCCACATACCCACGGTGCCACTGTGTCCCTTGTCGGCAGCCACCATCAGAGCAGAGCAGCCACTTTTGTCCACAGCATTGATCTCTACTCCATGGCGAAGCACCAGCTGAAGTCCTGCCACATCCTCAGCGAATGCAGCAGCATGGAGTGGGGTCCTACAGGCACAAACAGACAGTCCAAACTCTTAGAGCAAACACCTAACATTTGTGAAGATGGAAGACTGAACAGAAGCAAAAACTGTAATCGAATACATAATGAAGAGAAACAAATATTTGCCACGTTATGTACCCTCACCTTCCTTTGGCATCTCTGGTGTTAATCATGTGAACCCCAACAGATTCCAGCAGCCTCTCTGCGGCACTGCTGTGGCCATTCATCCTGCAAACAAGACAACTGCGCTTGTAAATGCAATAATGAGGTCTTGTCTGTTTTTGAGAGTAAAACTTATTTGCTTTGACACACTGAGACCCCAAAAATTACTAGTAACACTCACAGAGCACAGTGCAGTGGGGTGAAAGGGTTTCCCTCTTCATTGATGAATGTTTTAAGTTCAAGTAAAACCTCCAAACAGTCTTCATGCCCTGTGAACAGACACATTCAGCATTACAGAGAAGAGGTTACTGATTATTTACAACATTCAGGCTTATGCGTGAGCAGCTTTGAGATGACCAAACTCTGCAAACCTTTGTAAGCAGCCCAGTGTAATGGGGTGTATTGTTTGTTGTCCAGCAATTGTTCTTGGGGGTCTGTTGCCATGGTGGCCTGTACCAGACTGCCCAGGATCTCTGTGTGACCTCTGGATGCGGCATAGTGCAGCGGTGTCCTACCCTGGGTGTCCCGACACAGTGCAGAAGCTTTGTGCTCCAGCAGGGCTGTCACACAGTCATCATGGCCCAAAACCACCTAAAGACAAGCCCAGGAATGGGTGACAAGACTTCAGTTACCAATGTGGACAAAAGAATTGATTGTATCTACTCTATTTGACATACACACTAATATTCCTGTAAATTTCTCCTTCATGTGTCTCTACGGACACGGGAGTATTTGTCATTTCTAGGACCTGTTTCATAGACATGAATTATGTCTAGTCCTATATTAAAGGAATTGTTCAATGATGCCTACAGTGAATTTTATTTGGAGTAGGAGCGGGGCTTGATCTCTAAGAAACTGGCCACTAGTGTGGGCTTACTGTTGTCTTCATCCACTTCACCCATAATTTGTCATAATAATAATATGGCTACTGCACAGCTCTGTAGCCACATTTTGAAGGTGCAACCACTGCCTAGCGTTTTTGACTCACCCCTCTGTGCAAAGCTGTGTTGCTCCTCTTGTCCTTGGCATCTGGCAAGGCACCCTTCTCCAGCAGGAGGTGGACACAGTCGGTGTGACCTCCCAGAACAGCTAGCATCAGAGGGGTCCTGAGAAGAACAGAAGAAAGAATTATTTTTCACTGTTTGCCCAGATACGCTTTTGACAATACATTTTTCAAAGCCAAAAGACATAAACGGAACCACTTACTGGCCACATTTGTCTGCGACATTGGTAAGATCCCCTTCCTCCCCATAATCAATCATCATACGCAGGCAATCTGCGTGACCGTTGGCAGCTAGTTTGAAAAAGTACAGAAAGTGAGAGTTTAAAAAAAAATAAAAAATAAAAATCCTATTTTTATCATAACATAAAATAACACACTGGATAACTTGTAGAGAACAAAGAGACATTCCAGCAGAAAGCAGACCTGCAACATGAATTGGAGTCCACATGAGGAGGTTGTCATTGAGGAGACAGGAGGCCCCCTGAGCCAAAAGCACCTCCACACAGCGAGTGTAGCCTTTCTGGGCAGCCAAGTAGAGCACAGAACGGCCTGCAGCGTCCTGCATGTCCACATAGGCAGCTGTCTCTGTCAGCACACGCAGTGCCTGCCAGTGGCCCCGATCAGCCTGGGTTGAACAGAGAAACAATAGTCACTGTTCTGCAATTACTTGTGAATAAGAGGCTGATTACACCAAACACTGCTGAGCTGGAGAGTTGGCACAGAGTGAAACACTTACAGCGAGATGCAGTGGACTGACTGGAATACTGCTTTCTATGTCTCCTAGTGCATTAAAGGACATCTCCAGGAGCTGCAAATAAACCAGGAAGGTAGATTTAATTTAGTTAAAAATCAGCTACGCGTATCAAAATTACTCAAAGCCCACAAATAAACTATTTAAAAATTAAAACAGCATAAAAACAACAGTAATTACTGTCTTAACCTATTCAATTTACAGTGCCTTTGATCTGAGTAAGTTCTAAATCTAGCAGGATTTTCATTTGTGGAATTTGCTTCAGTTGGTAATGTGTGTGTTAGTTGTGATATATGAATGAGTAACACGTGCAAAAAAACTGAGTTATGAACATACCAGCTCCAGGTTCTGTTTGTTGCCATGGTAAGCTGCATAGTGGACAGCACTGTAACCCTTTGAGTTGACCATTGACGGATCAGCACCATTGTCCAAAAGATGCTCCAAGCAGCTGTTAATAAAAGACGACACAAAAGGTAGAGACAGAAAAACGGTGCCATTTAATTCGGGGACCTTTATGCAGACCTGTTTGCCAAATATAAACCTGGTATCTGTTTATCTAATTATACTGGTCATGGTCAGATGGAGGAGAAAATTATCAAGAAAAAAAACTCACAAGTATGATTCCTTTGCCTCGTCCTCATCATTCTGATGGTTACCAGAAAACTGACGATCAACTCTGTAACAACAAGAAATGGTTGATTTCATTGCATGCATCAAATTTGATAATGTATAATTCCTGTTTGATAGCAAATACACACATTATATACCAAAGTCCTACTCTGAACGGTGCTTAATCATCACACTATCAATAATTTCAGTGGTTAAAGAAAATTAGCAGAAATAGTTTTCCCTCCAACCTGCTGAAGGCCTGAGAGGCAGCAGAGTAGTGCAGGGGAGTACAGCCTGTCTGGTCAGGCTCGTTGACCTCAGCGCCAGCGCTCACCAGGGTCACAGTGCACTGGTACCTCCCATTAGCAGCCGCATAGTGCAACGGTGTCCTATGAGGTAAACACAAGGGGAGAGAATACTCAGTTATCCGGAATCTGAACTTGTATCACATAGGGGAAGGGGAACAATGGGTCGATTGAAACAAGGGCAAAGTTATCTGATGATGCAAATCTAACAGGAAACTCACCTTCCCATTATGTCCCTCTTATTCAAGTCGGTACCACTACTTAAGAGCAAGTTCAGACATTCAACATTTCTGTAAAGAAATATCCACAGAAGGGAAATTAAGTCAGGGTGAGAGATGCCGTGTAGACTGAAGCACTTGAAGTTTAATATTCCACTGGCTAAGGAGAATCTGCAACCTACCCTCCAGAGGCAGCAGCGTGTAGACAGGTCCTCCCAAAGTTGTCAGGGGTGTTTATGTCAAACCCAGCTGATAGTACATGCTCCTTACTCATAGATGAAACTATACTGTACAGCTGACCTGCAGGGCAATGAGGAAACGAGTGGTGGAAACGGATTTGTCAACGTATACATAAACACTCATCAGTTTGCACATTTTCACAGAGCAATCACAAACCTGAGGAGAGTAACTTGCGACAACAGTCTGAAAACCCGTAGAGCACAGCTAAGTGCAAAGGGAACATTCCATGAATTCCACGTCTGAGAAAAGAAGCAAACAGGATTTTTAGACACGGCATAGTCAATATTAAACATGTTGTCTGCTTTAATCCAATTATGATGAATCACAGGACTTATATTACCATGTTTTATATCTTCATGGCATTGATACACTTAAATCATTTCCAATACCTGGCCGTGTCTGCTCCGTTGGTCATCAGAGTGCTGATCAGCAGTTCATGGCCGTACTTAGCAGCAACGTGGAGAGGGGTATTGCCATACTTATCCACACAATCAATCTCCCCACCTGTTACAGCAGTAAGAAGGAATGAATCAAAGAGCCATTGAGAGCAGAGAAGCCTATCCTATGGTTTCCTTACAGTGAAGAGTTGGATAGCACAGTCGCAGTTACCGTTTTGAATGAGGATCTGAGAACGTGTGAAGCGTCCGTGAATGGCTGCCATGTGCAGGGGGCTCTTCCCTTCTTTACTCTGAAAAGTATGGACATTACGTATTAGTAAAACCACACTACTTCTACATAAATGACGGTGCAGACAGAATCAAATAGAGAGAATTGGATGTTAATGAGTGCTGACAGATTTACTGAACAAGCTGCAGAAACCCAAGGCCAACACAGTGAATAATGGGTCATAAAAACACGTTTGCATATATTATATTATTATCATCATATTGTGCATTTCTGTACAGCATGTCTCAAACTAGCAGCACCTAGCAACTTATACTGTCCAACTTCTATTATAATCATTATTCTAAATCAAAAATCTATAAATAGCACAGTGATAGCTCTCACTTGCCACAACTTCTATCTTCACCGCCGACCATCTGCTCTGACTGCTTCCCTTTCAACTTGGAAACAATTAGTGTGGCATATTGACCAGTTATTTTTATCTGAGAGATAAAGCATAATTGCAAATGCTTTTATAGGCAGAAATACAATGTTCAGTATGTCGCTTCCTTCATTATATCTCACACACTTAATCAAGAAATAAATACTTCCTATGTAACAGACCCTATTCAAAGAGAACATTTGACCCTTTTGAACACGTGTAGCTAATGTTAAACATGGTTGCATTCAATTTACATGTGCCAGAGCCAGGGTCCCAGCAATCTGCATTTCAGCTCACTGACATGGCTCACCACAACACTGAAACGTGATGTGTACAGAACCATCATTAACATTATTAGTCACACCTGGGTGATAAATTGGTGGACTATTATATAAGTTAGATTGAGTAAGTGAGGTCACCTCCATAGCTGTGTCTCAACATTTCATGACTGAATATGTAACAAATGGACAGCAAGTCCGGAGAAAAAGTCTAATCAGCCAAAATAAGTGAATACATCCGTGTTGGTGTTCCATGGGTGTACAGATCAGTAAAAACTGAACTGTGCTGAAATGACGATCAACTATGACTATGACTCAACAACCTTTGACTATGACCTAATTAAAACCATATATACACTATCACATCAGGACTTTTAGGGAAATAAAAAATGAAACACTTCATTACCTTGGGATTACTAATAATGGAAGTATACAGAAGTGAAGCAAAAGTAGTAAACTATAGCAGTGTCATTAATACAGATGTTTCCGTTTGGGCCATTTCATACCTGCTGGTTGACATCAGCCCCATTATTGACCAGCAGCTCCAGGCAGAGGGCACCGTTGGTGGAGACAGCAGCCAGATGCAGAGGGGTGTAGCCGCACTTGTTGGGCTGGTTAACATTAGCCCCATGGTTGACAAGCTCAGTAGCCACAGCCTCCTGCCCCATGTAACATGCGACATGGAGTGCAGTGTTTCCAAAGCCATTTGGCTCATCAATCTAGCAGAGCAAAGCATATGCGTTAGACTGTTCCTAGATTTTAAAAGGAAAGATCTCTGGCATCTCAAGTTTGATTTAAACTATCCATGATGTCCATACAACAAAATTTGGGGGGGAAAGGGGAATAGGAATGAGTAGTTCAGCTAGGTTAAACACATACTAATACTTCTTTACAGAGCTACTGCAAAATCACTCACCTCTGTCCCCATCCTCAGTAGATATTTAACAATTTCGATGTGACCACTTGCAGCGGCGGCATGTAGAGGCGTGTAGCCCTGTTTATCCTTGCAGCTCTTGTCTGCACTGCGGGACACCAGCAACTTCACAACCTCCACATGCCCTGATGGTGAAAATACAAAGAGCACCTTAGCATTAGGAACCCACTATATAGTAATAATATACTAATGTTACCAGGAAAACTGTCTGACACGATTTCTACCTGCCCTTTTTTTGTTTGTACAACTATGGCATCCCACAGCAACACAAGTAATTGGCTTAATTTCCTTACCCAAGTAGGCAGCACAATGGATAGGCTGCCTCTCCTTCTTATCAATGGCACTCAGGTTGGCCCCTTTGTTCAGAAGCAGCTTCACCATCTAAAATAAATGATATAAATAAATACTTAGCAAGTGCACTACTAATAATTTCTCATAATTCAAAAATGTTGAACAAACAAGGCTGCTGTGCCATGTCTCACCTCCAGGAACCCGCTCTGAGCGGCATGGTGCAGGGCAGTTCTGCCGGTGCGGTCTGCCATGTTCAGGTTGCTCAGCTGGGTTAGCAGGGCCTCTGCACAGCGTGAGCCACGGTTGGCAGCAGCCACATGCAGCGGTGTCTGCCAGAACTTGTCTCGAGCGTTTGCCTCTGCTCCACGCCGCAGCAGCAGACCCACTGCTCTCTAGGGAGGAGGAAGCAATGAAAAGAGCTTAAAAATATATCATCTCCTCACTTTGCTGCATCTCCCCAGTGGAACATTCTGATGCATAAATCCAAATTAAATCAGTAATCACTGTGGGCTATTACATAAGGGAATCAGAGTCACATTAATATTAATTAGGCCCTTTGAAAATCTGAAATAGGATAATTTGTTAATTGCTTACTTCATTCCTGGAAGCGGCTGCCCTGTGCAGTGGGGTCAACCACACTTGGTCTTTAGCATTTACACTGGCACCTTGTAGACAAAGAAATCAACCATTTTAAGAGAAAGAAAGTGAAAGTGGAAGAATGCAGCCATGTTGAATAAAGCATCCACCACATTTTTATTAAGTTATTGGGAGGAAGAATGCATGCAGCCCCTCACCTGATTCAATGAGGAGGTCCATGATGTGGACGTCACCCACACAGGCAGCAGCATGGAGCGGCGTACGGCGCTCTTGGTCCTATACAGCAAACATATGAACAACCAACAGATCATGGCTTTGGCATGTTTAACGGATGTTACCTTGTTAATGACTTGCACTCTATTCGCAAATACGTACCAGTGCATTGACATCCTCCTTATTGTGCAATAATAGTTGAACTTCTTCAGCATTACGATTGAAGATGGCCTGGACCAGAGGAGGCTGCAATACACAAATATCAATTGAAAGGACGTTAACGCTTCATAAAATATGGTTGTCGTTCGCGTTAGCTACTCTCCGGTGCGACCAGTCGACTATTACGTTAGCGTCATAACCTTTTATCTAACGTGAAAAAATTCCGCTAATAAAAATTATTTACATAAGTTAACGAATATTTATAAAGGGTGTTGTGGTTTAGCGTTTATTATTTGATGCCTTTACTGTAATTGGCCGAGTGAGATGGTTGCTTCACTCCAACAAATAGATTGAGCCGTAACTGAGGCCTGCGACAGGGCCGTTGTCTAGCTTTCTGCAGGGCAAGCTAGTCAGGCGGCTCAGGCTAATTCTGCCATAAAGCTGGCCGGGACCCAGAGCAGGGCCTCTACAACAGCAGCAATACACAAAACGTCTCAACGCTAGCATCGCCATTTGCAGGGATACAACTACATTTTCAAATACCGATTACGCATCTATACGCTGACATTAACACACACCACCAACAGGCTAATACTGAAAAATAAGCCCTAGCTTGGATAAGACGTAGTATGTTTCGCACTTAAGCAGGTCTCTTCCAGTAAATAGACTGCGCCACAGCTCAAACACGGAGTTCTTTCTTTAAACGCACCTGGTCTACAATATTGAGTACTCCCATCTCCCAAACTCAGCCAGGACGGAGCTCCTTCATGAGGATTAAACTTCGAGGTATATTGCGGTGCGCTACTGTATCCACTGTTCAGACTACACCCATAACTGGTTACAAACAGAAATGCGGGATTGATCTGTCACTGTTGTTGTCCGTATCCAGTGTCTGTTCTGACGAGGATAGCTACGACCCTGTTGGTCCGCCTACAGGCGTGGCGGTCTGCTTCGGCTTGCCTCGCTGCAATGGCGCCACCGTGTGGTACAAATAGACCAACTCATGTTCTTCCAAAGATATTTGTGTCTACAACTCAAGGCCCGTTTTTACCCAAACGAATGTCTTTCTACCAAAAAGACACATTTCTTCCAAAGAAATATCTGTCTTTACCAAATTTGTCTTTTCTACAAACAGAATAATGTCCTCACATCCACCACTGATTATGTTTTTGGGTTGGGCTTTTTTAATCTGTGTAAATCTGTGTGTGAAGTTTGATTTGTGTTCTGCCTGTCTCTGTGGCTGGCTGCAGCAGTTTGCCTGGTACAGGCTCTCTACTGTCTCTCCTGCTTCCTCACGCTGTTTATAGCTGACTGCAGGAGTCGACAGGGACCTTCCAAGAGCAGCAGCCCATTTGGTGTTGTGGCTCAGTGTGGTAGTTCTCTCGGCTTGGCGGGTCAACACTGCAGTCTGCTCGGCTTTGCAGTTTGCAGCAGGCTGCTGTGTGACCTTCTGGACATTTCTGATATTATCTGCCGCCTGTATCTGCACATGATACAAGCTCGCTGTCCTCTTCTGACCAGTGGTCATTTTTCTAGTGTCATCCACATCATGAATGTCATCTGCAGGCTGTACGTAGGAAAAGCAGTTCAATTCCTCTGCCAGCTGCCAGTTGAAAGTGGGGCTGGTGGTCTTACCAGTGTTCCTGTGGCTAGATTTTCTCTTCTTTGTTTCAGGCGGATTGCCATAGATAGATAGATAGATAGATAGATAGATAGATAGATAGATAGATAGATAGATAGATAGATAGATAGATGATTCATTGATGGACTGTCTGACAGTGTTGCCTCATTTGGCCCATCTGCAGACACAGTTACTGGATTCATTTCAGAATTTGATGCCCTATATATAGTATTTATATATAATTTTCGAAAGCGAGAGAGAGCATTAAACAGGACGTTGCATTTTGTCAAGCCAGATTGAGAGACTGGTGGCATCTCAGACAGTTTTGTGACAAGCATGAAGCCAGTAAAGTACATATTTGTCATAGCCAT
>OMOW01040148.1:1842-15523 GCA_900312555.1 Lamprogrammus exutus
GGCGTAGTGGGGAGGGTGGGGGGGGTGAGCTGACCAAGGCCTGATATGGTATTTCCCTAAATATCCCACTGAAAGCCAATAAACCCAGCATTCCAATCGTGACTCTTTATCACAGCAGTGTGCAGTTATTGTCCATTAGGAGATCGTCATGTCCGTGTCTCTCAAGAGTGCATTACAAAGTGGTGGCTCTTTTTAGTTTCCATGGCAGCAGCTTCAATGCAGCTAAAAGTATTTTTTTCTAAAAGCACTTTGTTTAAATACCAAATAATGAAAAAGATAATTGTATAAACCACTTTATTTTTCTGAAATAGGTGCAGTGCCCTCTATTATATGCACAAGATAAGGAATTGGAAGAAAGTCTATACACATATCACATGCAACATACACTTACATTTTAGCACCATCACACTCCAAAGTTACAGTGCAAACTCCTCTGCATGTATGAATAAATGGCCACATACCACAACCATACCACCACAAATTACAGGCTCGGTGCAAATAAAAGACTGAGATGAAAGTAAAATTGATATTGCAAAGCTGCAGCATAAGAGAAAGTATTCTTATTTATGAGACATTTGGTTGAAATGGTGTCATTGCCACAAGATATGTCAAATATCACATTTGTGAAATGAATAAAGAAACAAAGTTCAAACTTGAGACTTATTTTGTATTTCATACAACACATCAAAAGTGCTTTATTGTCATGAAAAAATGGTAAGTGAAAGAGGAAACATATTTTTTAAGGTGTGAATATTGAAAATATTTTGGACAAAAACTTTGAGAGTATCTCCAGTGTAGCGCAGTCTGATATTGTAGAGAGAACCTCTCATTTCAAGCTCCCTGTAAGGTTTCAATTATTACTTTTTTCTTTGAGTAGCTTTAGTGGTAAGCTTTGTGTTGAAGACAGGAAATAGCACCAACTTTGTATAGAGCCTTATTTGGGCTGATAGCTGTCTTTGTCAAGCAGAATATAGGACACCATTGCTCAACATTGATATTTTCCATTGCTACCTTAACTACACTAATTACAAAAGGCCACAATGAATACATTTATGTATTATAGTCATGTATGTGTAATGATATTTCCTTTGTCACATGGGTAAACAGAGTTTGTTTTCACAATCTCTAAGTGGCTCCCAAGCTGAGGCTCCTGTTTCTTCCGTGTTCATCTTCACAACTGCAATGATAACATTAAATGGTGCTTCAGATTGCACTTGATTGCTTTCACTTCACTCCAGAGAAGTGCATTGGGTGACTGGCAAGAACCGGAAAATATATTTTGTGTGATCCCTGTAAAAGTGAGAGTAAATAACAAGGGATAAACCATAAATACAAAACAATAATAATAACAATAATAATAATGTCAAAAAATAACTACTAAAAGCATGGGTTTCTGGATATCCACCGACTTGCCCTGAGTACTCACTAGTCCTTTAAAGGCACTGCAGATTGTCCTAACCAGTAGAACTGTCAGGAGGCATGATGGTGACTTTCTCTGACTTATCACTGGCATTGTGCTGCCTGTCTAGTTCTGATTGAGACTGATGTGGTACAGGACATATGTGGCTCGAGCCTGACATGCCAGTGGGAAGCTGAGATTGTGGCACATCTGAGTTCTCTACAGCTAGAGGTCCATTCGCGTCTCTTGCAGAACCGCTCTCTTGTTGACTTGCGGAATCCAGATGCGAAGGTATTTGCACATTTTGCAGGGTTCTGAGGTTGGGGTAGTTGCCAGACTCTGCCATGGCTCGATGTAGATTTTCCAAGTACATGTTACCATTGGGGCTGCTAGCAGCCTGGCACAGGAGCTCAGTGTGCTGGCGCAGTTGGGCAATGTCACGGTCAGTGGCAATGCTCTGGCGCAGCAGGTGTTTAGTGCGCAGGGTAATGCCCAACAGGCCTGACTGGCTGAGGATTTCTACTGTGTTGAGGAAATGGCGGTTGTGAAAACTAGAGAGGCCATTTCTGTGAAGTACTCTTCTCAAAAAGGAAGAGGTGTACAGACCTGAGATAGAGTGGGAGCGGAGGCTCGAGGAGACACTAGTGAAACTGGAACTAACACTAGTTGAAGAGGAACACCGGCCTGTCTGACCAGCAATTGCAACTGCTAATTTGGGCTGCTGATGAAGCAGACTCCTGATGGTAGACATGTCATTGCTCTTATGTTCAGTACACACCCTCTTGCTCAGATTCTCACATTCATCACACGAGGAAGACTTATCAGTTGACATTTTGCTTGCGTGTGGGGCAATGCGAGGGTAGGAATTGAGAATTGGTAGATATGCGCCAATACTGTTCTTCTCTATGACATTGCTCTTTCCGGACTTGTGGAAGTGCTGAGTGGCCGGTGACAATTTGCGCTGCTGTAGCAGGATCACACGGGAGGAACCTGGATCACTTGTCTCCTTGCCTCCAGTACTCCAGAGCAACTGACTTCTTTTCTGGATCATGTCAGGCTGTTAAAGACGGGGAGAAAGAAGAAATACGGTACAAGATATAGAGAACATGACACAAATTATAGTATGGGAGATTGAATGAATGAATGAACATTTCAAAGTTAATCTAATAGCAGGGACTTGATTGTTCCCAGATGCATCACTAAAAAGCATATTTTTATTTTCAACCAACAAAATATCCTAAGAGATAATTCAAAGTGTAGTTGCTGGTCAAAAATAAGTTGAATACATTATCAACATAGTATTCCCTCTTTATCAGAAGGATGCCACGAGACATGCACATTGAAATCCTATTTACAATAAGGGAGTCCTTTTCCTCACCTCGCTGAGGGGCGCTAATTCGTGTGCCGACACCAATAAACATTAACCTAGAGTGATATGCAATCTAATCAGATCAGTTGTTTGTGGACTAGGTACCAGTATGGCCGTGGACAAATTTCTGTGCTGTGTTCAGACTGTGCAGTGTGCTTACAGCAGCGGCACAGAGCAGAGAAGAAGCTGAAGCACAGTTCTGAGAAATAATCAATCAGCAGTGGGGCTGAACCAAACAACTTAATCTACCGATTGTTTTTTTCGATTAGTTGATTAACCGAATGACTAATTATGGATTAATGTAACCAAAAATAAGCAGAAAAACCTTTACTATTAATATTCCAACATTTATTAGTGTTTTTCCATTTAAAAAAAAAATAGGGCAGCAAGTATGGAGGGCATTATTCAATAACACAAATAATTGTCAGTGCAATCTGCATTTTGAGCTCTTAATCTCTTTTCAGATCAAAATATGAACACCAACATAAAATCTGCCAAAAATAGTGCAAAACTGGATGCAATTCTAGTCAATGTATGTATCAGGAGAACATTAAACTGGTGTAATATGAACAATTCAACATAACATTTGCTCAAAATGAAATCAGAGCAAAAACTTGATCCAGTCAGGTAACACACAGTTTCTTCTTCTATTGTGTTGAGCTTTTGTTCTCTCCATAGTAGCCTCACATTTCTTCTCCATCAAAACTGTAAAGTGGCGCCTAGAGGGAAGTTTATACCCTGGATGGAATGTGTTGATCATCCCACGGAAGCCCTCACTCTCCAACACTCAGCGGTCTCAAATCCTTCGTGATCATTTGGAGAATGCTATCAGAGAGCCCAGCAGCTACAGTATATGCGGTGTGCATGCAGTGGTGTCCTTTTTATGGACAAACCTCCTACACACTGTTTTGCCTCCTCCTGAAAAAGAGACACATAAAGCATGTAAGAATAATGATAATACCAAACATGGGCGACATTGTGGCAAAATATTCTATTTATATCACGCATGCATACAAAGTGTGGGGGAAAAGCTAGGCTAACCCATAGGAAACCAATTGAAGGTTTGCCAGCAAGCTAGCTGGCTAACCCCTAGGAAATGTAATAAAAGTTCACTACTTTTACTATTAGGTCAAATGTTGTTTAAAGTGATCATACGCGACAGCATTACAGCTAATTAAAAATATATGCTCTTATTCGTTTCCCCAGGTTTCCCCCGTGTAATGTCGCCAATGATAGAAAACATATAAAGCTAGCTAATGCTCACTAGTTAATAAAACAGCAGCCACTCAGAAATTACTGTATGTCACTTTTAACATGGGGACAGCAAATTAACTATTTTGAAACACAACTTTTAGCCAAGGCTACCAACTTTCAAGGCTGATCTGGCGAGAGACAAAAGAAACTGTTTTTTGATAGTACACTAGATGCGTGGAAGTCACGGTCCATAGAAATATGAGCAGTGACCTTGATTTTACCTGACCTAGAAACATGTTGCATGCTGATAGAAGCTATGCACATATGAAATGTAACATCACGCTTGTGAAGTGATAAAAAGTAAACAGGACTTACTGTACTGCTTTGCCGGCATCCTTGGACGGAGCTGCGGGATGCTTCAGTTTCAGAAGTTCATGCATCACACTTGGGCTGCTGTAAGCCATTTCAGACTTACAAAATGCACAGAGTACTGTATTATTGGGCCTCTGATTTAAGTATGCCCACACTACCGAAGTTTGTTTGTTTTCTTCATTTGAAGTAGTCGCAGCCATCATGATGATAGCGGGTAGTGTCGCGTTGGTGCTTCACACGCAAGTTGACGAATTTACGGAGTCGACGACTTCCACTCGTCGTCCCAGCCCTAATCAGTTTGACAGGAGAAATTTAAAAAGCTGCACCCAGGCTGACCTTATGGATACAGATGGACCTAAAGGATTCTTTTTTTAATGTGGAATTACATGGACTGTCTGTCTGTCTGTAATATAAAGCACAACAGCTTTCAGAAAGAGCTCACCGGATAAGAAATTATTTTAATGCTCATTGTGGAAATTTTACTGGCTGGAAGATGTTTGTCTTGTGGTATTTTAATGCACGTAATCAGTTCCTTCACCCCCCAAAAAAGCTTAAATTGTGCGGTATTTGGCTGAAATGTGGAGTTGTGGTGCTGCAGTCACGGGGTGATGTGTTTTTAATGCTTTGGTCACATTCAATTGCAGAGGTTCTGGTTCTGGATAAACTGTTTTTAGTGAGAAGTAGCATCCTGGTTCACTCGAAACAATACTTAAATGAGCCAAACGTGCTGAATAGAGGCTTCATGGGTTGTGTATATGTGTTAATTGAAAAGTCCATCAACCTTTGGTTTTCATTTATTCTTGCTCTCTATTGAACAAGTATTGCAATGATGTCTTTTGTTTTCACATTGGTATGGTATTAACACCATAATGGTACTGTATATTGTAACAACTCACGAGTTAACAACAGCAGACCGATGTACCTGAGTGTGATGTCAAATTTTTGACCACAAGCCACCACTGTCTAATAGCAATTTTCCACCTCTTGTTGAAAAATGCAAGGCTCAGGTCGGCTACGAATGTAATGGAGAGGGAAGAGGTGGCCGGCTCGGTATTGCTTGGTACAATTCCGCTGCGTACTGGAAAATGGAAGGAAGGAAGGCATTTGTTCCTTCAAAAGTCAACATTTTTCACACAGGCTGTAATTTCTCATTGAATTCTAGTCACACTTGACTCACAGACCTCATTTTTAGCAACTTCGTTTCCCATCTCTTCACACCCCCATTGTCCACTTTCAATTTAACACAACCGTCTTAATTTAAGACACAACATCTTCCTGATTCTTTCCCTCATATCATCCTGAATTTCTCTGCTTGTGCCTTATCTGCGGTCTTGTGCTGCAGTGGTAGGATACATTGTTAAACATAGATTCTAAAAGAATCTAAATCAACAGAGGAATACATGGCTGCCTCAACATACTGTATGTCTTACCTGCTTGACCGCCACGTTCTTGATTATGTACATGGGTGGGAACACTCGGCTCCCCGGCATTGGGAAGGGATTCCCGGGATTCCCTTTCTCAGCCTCATGCTTTTGGCCTGGCAGTGGAACGTCGTCACAGCCACTGCTTCTGGACTGGACTTTGCTCCGCTGGTCCTCCACATCTGTATGCTGCCAGTCTGAGCCATTGTCTGTGGAAGCAATGGTGCAGAGAAATGTGGACAGAGATGGCAGTAAAACAACACTTAACAAACGTATTTTTTTTTAACACATATGTCTTGGTTTATGTCAGTTCAGTCTTTTATTTCGTCAATGGTGCAGAACTACCTCTTACAGCACATTACTGCCACCAACAGTCACTATGTGGAAATGCAAAAGTTTTCACTCCTTTCGTTTCGGCATGTAGGCTTATTTAACAAGGGATGAGATGTTTTCACTCAAAGTAAGAATGTCCTAAAAACATTTAAAGTAGTTATTAGCATGACTGATACATATTTAAAATTTTTCATAATATCTTATGTTCACAAGATAGCGGAATGCAGATTATTGATTTTGTAATTGTACTCCAATCATTCTGCTGCCATCTACATAACATAGCACATTCGTATTGCTTTCTGCAATCAGCAGAAATGTGTACTATGACAGAACTCGAAATTTAAGATGCCCCTTTGTCCCGCAGACAATAAAAACAGTATCTGGGACACAGAGCTACTTTCTTGGACAAAAAAACGTAGCTCTAAATGATTAAAATGACATTAAATGAGTATGAAATCAGGAGCATGTGGGCTATTCAATGCGTGCGCTGTTCTGACAGGTTCCAATACGTAACCAGCAGGCACGAGCTCTGTCACAGAAGCGAAACACATTCACTCAAAGAGACGTATGATCACAGCAGAATCTCTACTAATCTCCTCCAGTCCTGTGGTGTTGTTGAGGTTAACTAGTGGGGGTGGCTGAATGCAGTATTTTTCCCCCCGCCCGTGGTCTGACAAGAGGGTGGGAGTCAAGACGTCTGTTGCCAATGCAGAAGAAAGTCAAGACTCAAAGTTGATACATTTCTAGGGTTAGGGTAGGGATAGGGTTACATAGCTTGAACTTACAGCTGTATTGCCATATTCAAACAAAACTGGGATATAAGTACATTTTGGTGTCACGTGAGAGCAATTGACCAATCACATCCTATTTGTCAGACCAAAGGTGGGGAGAAAAATAACGCTGGCTGAAAAGAGCCAAAGCTTCAGATACTGAGAGATTCGAGCAGCTTTATTGTAACAGTGTAACAGAATGTTTTCTCTGACATGGCTCATAATATCCAAGAGAAAAATATTACCACAAACAAGTTACTTAAAAGGTTACTGATGGATAAATGTCTATTTTACCTTATTTAGCATAAAAATGGCTGTGGGAATGAAGGACTTCTTATATATAAGAAACAAAGATCTGTTGGCCTCCCATTGGAAACCAAATCCTCAACTGCAGTCAACCACTTAGGTAAGTTGGCCAGTGAATATATTACTTATACCATATTTAATGATTTAGGACACACACTAACGTTAAGCCAGTTGAGGAAATGCACATGGAGGTGGCATAATCTGGGTCTGTTTTTCAAAGTAAGCAAACTCTGATATATGCATTGTGGTTTATTGCCTTAATCGCAGTATAATCCAAGTTTGCATGTGAAGCACTGACTGATTCTGGCTCTGGTTGTGGGGCCATGTGGGGATAACAACTGGTGAGCACAATAAAAACATGTATTCTTCACAAATACCACTGCAGCCCAACATTAACCAATACAGAGGCTTCGATTAGATCCAAATATGTGAAAGTCACATTGCATCCATTGCTAGGGACACAGTCAGACTTTACAGCCATCACTGCTTGTGCTGACTTACAGAGACAACTTGCGGAGTGTATGGAGAAACAGCTGTATAAAATAAAAGTTGGCAACTTGTCTCTCTGTTGACATATTCACATTTATTTAAACTCACCAGAGTAGCCAGAGTCTTTTTCTGAATTGCAGCCTCTTCTGCTGGAGTCGTCCGTGTCTTTAGGACCACATGATGCCTGCTCAGTGGTTCTGTTGCTGTTATCTTTGTCATTCTTGCTGGATGTGCAAGGACTACACTCATTCAAGCAGGGCCGATCCTTCTGCATACTGGGCCCTGATGGGAAAACCAACAAGATATTTCAATTTCAAAGAATTTGTCAACCTTTTTGCTCTAATAACACACAGCTTTGTTTTAGTATGTCTATATAGTAGGAGATAAATAAATGACCATTTCATATTACTAGAAAACTAATTCCTGTTATCATATGATTGTTACAGCTTTTACGAATGTAAAAATGTATTACAGCAATGCATAACATATAGGCCAAGTTAAGAGTTCTTTTATGATGCAAATCCTGTGTTAATTAAGTATTATGAGGTTACATAAATCAGAATATGAGACACATGAAGACCATATGCTGCTCCACTTGCAGTTACATAAGTTGTAATTAGCATGTAACAAGCAATCAGTGGATTTTGATACTTGCTTTCTTGTGTCTTTTTGGGTCCTCCATGGGGTGTTTGATGCCATTAGCTAATGGCCAAAGTACAATTCCTGATGAAAGCTGAATCAGGTGTGTGGAATAATAGCTACAATGATACTTAATTGACATGCATGACATCAAACAAATCTTACACATCTTAGTACTCTAAGATGCCCCTCTTTACTCACTTCATGAGCTCTTTGCTTTAAGTCAAGTTGGGTGGATTAGTTGAAAGCAGCGACACAAGATTCAACAATTGGAATTCATTTTTTAGGTCACCTAAAGAAAATGACCCTGCTGGGGATGAAGATCTGTGGTGAATGCTTGCTTCATTTTACAAACAAAACACACATCCACATATAGGGTACTGCAGAGTCATGATGAATAAAACTGAGGATATGTACAATAAGGTTGTCATTGTTAATTTAGTTGTAAACACTTTTGTGATCAACTGTTGTCAACTTTGACACTCTCTGCTATGTAATGTTTTTTTTTGTTTAGCCCAAACTCATACACAATGCCTCAACAGGCGTCATGAGCTCAAATAACACTGGCTGTTGACCCAGCCCAAGTTCTAGGACTGGTTTGAGACTTGTGCTCTAGGGAAGCAAACCTTCCTAAAAGCCTTGGAGCCTCGGAAGAAAAAAATGGAAGAAACTTCAGAGGAGACATCAAAGAGCGATCCTCTCACATTCAACGGTCAGGTGTGACACAGAAGCTATAGGTGGGGAAGCAGGGAATCACAAAGACACACAATACAAGAATGACGACATGGCAAGGAACCAAACCCAATCCTACAACCTTGGTGAGACTGGTGCGTAGAGAGTACGGTCCAGTGTCAGAGGTCAGTAGGGGATTGGGGAAGGGTCCACGGACAGGATAGCTCAGTGCAAGTGTGGGGTGGTAGACTCGATCAAGGTAGATGGGTGTGTGTATGAGTGATAAGATAAGATAAGATAATCCTTTATTTGTCCCACAACGGGGAAATTTGCAAGACGGGATGGTGGAGCAGCCCTCTATTAAACATCACAACCTCTGTTTGACAAGACAGTTCTCTATCCCCAGAGTGTTAAATGCACTCTTTATCATTCACGTGGGCTCTAATGATATTTTTGGCTTTCATTAGTTCTGGTGGCACTACAGGTTCTAAGTTGCTGCCCACTAGACCAAAACCCAATCAATTGTCCACAAGCAGACGAAGACCTGGAAAGAAACCATATTGTGATTGGTTTATAAAAGCTCCATACTTATAGTGTTATTGTCGATAATTTTGGAAGCATGGTCGATATTCGTGAAAGCAGCTCAGCACGCCCCACCACCCCCACCTCGCATTATGTAACAAGCAAGTTCGAGTCCAGCCCTCCGTGCTGCACACACACACACACACACACACTTCCTCTCGCAGCGCCGTAAACACAAGGGGAAATAAGGACACACTATAATGAGAAGCGGCTGACACTTAAACGACACCCGGGCTGCCGCTTAAAATACACAAAACAATACTGGCCCACAAACGCAAACAGGGTGATAATAATAAGAAACAGGCAGAGAGCTAAATGACATCTAGTCAAAGCCACATGATTTATTAGACCAAATATCCGTAGTGGAAAACTGACTTCCAAGTGTAGGTTTAAAAAAAGAAGAAGAGGTAATTTAAGGTCATTTACCTCTTACCGCTCAGTTATGGGGCAGCTAGCAATAGAAACGCCAACACTGCAGCCTCTTCAGGACCATGCTGAGGTTATTTATCAGAGTTCATCTGAAAAACACTAATTCTTCTCTTTGTTCATACGCAGTCTGGTAAATTTCAGTAAAAACGCACTGACAAATACCATTGACAAATGACCCGTGATAAGCACATCCGGTTACCGACTACAAAATAAAACACAGACAGGCAACAAAGGATGTGTTTTAACAGCACAAATTAGTCCGGTAAAATTGGAGACTAACCAATAGTTACCATAGACATTATATCAATGTTTTATGCTCACGCACTCACCGAATCGTTTCCCCAATCGCGGTAAATCACACGCTTTTGTTTTCCAGATCTGGTGGTTTTCTCTGGCTAACTTGATGCCGCCGCCTGGTTTTAAGACTGGATGGTGAAAGGACCCAGAAAATTAAGCTCGACACCCTTTGTCATTGGACTCCGTGAACAGAGCCGGGACATATGCAAATGACACAGATAAAAATGAAGGGAATAAATGTGTACGTTACCTCAGCTGAACCCTCCGCCGCCTGTTGGACCACCTACAACATACAATAATGTTGGTTTCCTTAGTGCCGTGAACGCCCATTGGTCAGCAGCGCTACTGTGCCAGCCAATCAGGAATGAGAGCACGTGAACGATAGAGACGAGAAATAGTGGGATATATGTTCAGTCAAAGTATAAATCTTCACGTTTAACAAAGGTTCATAATGATTGTAAATGGTCTGATCTAGTATGAGAAAGACGTTCAGCCAAAAATATAGCAACACAAAGGCTATTTGCTGGCTGAGACAAAACTCATCTTGAAAAGAAAAGATTAAAATTAAGTTCATAACTCAGGCATCGTCGATCTCCAGGCACGGCTCAATTCCAAATAATCAAACAATAACCGAACAGTTGCAAAAAAAAAAAAAAAACGTTGATAGGATAGGACCTATACCCAGGTCTGTGTCACCTAGTTTTAGTTTAGTGACAGTTTTGAAGAGGTGTGAGACAAATACACAGCCCAACAGAAATTCTTATATGCGAGTGCGCCTATTTGTTTTCACCGCTTGCGAGAGTCCTTACATGACTCTGTAGCAGTCAACACCACTCTGAGGGAGGATTTGAGGACAACCTCATACCCCTCCCACCTCCAGCAGCTGCAGCTCCTCCCACCTAGGCTGAGGTTAGTTCGGGTAATGCTGGGTGAGGTATAGCGTCTGGAGGAGCAGGGGAGCCCGTCTCCACCGCCTTTGTCAGTTGCTGTGCTGGCAGCTTGAGCGTGAGTGGCGTGTCCGACACTACAGCAGCATACAGTCAGCCAAGTTCCACTGTCATGTTAAGAAATGTATTCACAAGCCAATGAACTCAAGTCACGTTTGTGCAAAAACTGAGGACAAAGTTGAAACTCAATACTTTGCAGCAGACACTTTATTTTTTACATTAAAACTTTTCAAATACTTGACAGTCAGCCCACATGTTCTCCACATATAACAAGGATACAGCAATACAATACAAATATTTTCAAAATCAGCTGCAAGATAACATCATAAAACAGGTGTGCCACTAGGGTGGCTATACCATATGCATGCAGGCACATGCAATTCTTTGTCAAACAAATCTTTCACCCCTCTTCCTCACCCATTTTCATAGCAAATCCTTTGGACCCACGGCCTTATATAATCCTTGGTGCAAAGCTTGGACCTCAAGGGAGTTAAATCCTCAACAAGATATTGTTTAGCATTGCAACCTTAAAGCTTAGGGATACAGTTCTGTGCCTGTGGGGCATCAGGTAGGTAAAGTGCATACACTCAGCAGAGCAGAGGTGTTCATCAGGCCAGGGTGTCTGCTGACGTGCATATTCTCTGGGGAGGAGAATTTAATAAAAGAAGCACAAGTCTCTCGGTTATGGGCCTTTGCTGCAGCACTTGCCAGGGTCTGCATGATCCTCAGTAGTGCAGTTTCACTAAAATACAAAGCATACAGAGACAGACAGATGTCAACTCCAAGATGAAGAACTCCTGATTTAAGTGTACACAAAAATTTGGAAAATCAAGCATTGCTGCTCTGAAGCCAGGTCGACCACTACCCAGAGCCCATTGACTATTATTAATGCTGCCAGAGTTAAGGCTTTAAAAGTAGATCAGAGGTGCTCAAAGCAAGTGCACAAAATGGGTACATAATGGAGGGCATTTTAATATTCAAGTGGATGTTATCGTATTGCAACCCCTTTTATTGTCTATGTATGTTTACATGCACATTAAAAACTGGAAAAAAATCTGTGTCCTTTATCGGAATAGAATCAAACATGTAAACACCACAATCAGATCGAAATCGCCACAAATTGACATTTGTATACTTGGAGTGTAAGCAGTCTGCATGTTTGTCCTCACCTGCTGTGCTGTGCTCATAAGCTGATTAAACAATGAGTCACGTATATTTGGCAAATGACAATCCTATCAATTCTATATATGCATGTCTTAATCTGCATTTTACCTTCATTGCAGTTCAGACAAAAATCTGAGCATAGTGTGCATGTATACTTGCTGTGTGTCATCTACACACACCTGCCGACATGGACACTAGAAGCAAGACACCACGCAGCCTCTCCCTCAGGTGTTGGGGGCTCCTTCAAGACTCGTCGGGCCAAACAGAGGGCACCTCCTGCCAAATTCACAGGCAGGAACACCACACACTGACCCTCCCGCAGAGACAGCTCCAGCAGATAGCGAGCCATCCACACCACCTGGTGCAACACACGAGGGAGTGATGACACTTTTGAGCCTCGCCACATACTTCAACACCAACCTCACTGACAGTTACGCTCCATATATTTCTACTGAAGAACACAACACAGACTGAATGGCAAATCACCTTTGCACTGCAGCGGGCGATAGAGGCAAGGAGGAGGAGGAAGTGCAGGGGAGGACAGTAGTTTAAATCAAACTTGAGTGCACAGAGGACTTTGCGCTCCATCCGCAGCAGCTGATGCTTAGTGTAGGTGTTGTCCATTAAGTAGCAGAGTGCAGACACCTGGAGGCAGAGGCATAATTAGGGAACAAGTAATGTGGAGGCAATATTAATAATTCATAAACTGTTGAACACACGTTTTAATTAATCTCCCCATCACATTTATACAACTGGTTCCTCTGGGGGAATTTAACTATTAAGATTTGAGTTGCATATTTATACTTCATAACTAGCTGAAAGACACATACAACATTTCCACTTTAACCAGCAGGAGTTTGTCTACTCTAGCGGTGTCCCAATTCATAGTACCTCAGGGAGAAGACACTCTTCTTTCTTGGCAGCAAGGAAAAGGCAAACCACGCCGAGTAGCTGCAGGTTGGCTGTGGACACCTTGATCTGACGGAGTGATTGGTTGAGAAGGTGTATGGCCAGATAGAGGGTCTCCTCCTGGAAATTCAGCATCTCCTGATGGGGCAAACGGGGCATTCAAGATTGAAAGCCAGACTATAAGGACAATTCACAACCCACTCTGAAAATTTTGCAACACTAAAATTAAAAGTCAAACAGGCTGTCCTACTCGGCGTTTTACTTTGAAACCCAAGACAATGGCTGTCTCAATACCTAGTAAGCCGTCTACACAGACGGCATTTTAAGTCATCATATGCAAAACCCATGACAAGAGGGCCATCTCAATTCGTAGATGGCTGTCCACGTCG
>OMOW01040281.1:2253-15347 GCA_900312555.1 Lamprogrammus exutus
AAATAATTGGATCCAGTTGTTTAACCACCTGCCACAGTCTTTCAGTTAGGCTCAGCTTATGCAGATATCCAGGAAAGACTGTGGCAGGTGGTTAAACGACTGGATCCAATTATTTTGTGCTCTGAATTTCAAATATATTCACATTTGGTGTTGTTTGGTAAAACAGTAACTACTACCAGTGAGATACACAATTTGTGTAAAGTGAAAATGTAACTTCAGTTCTTTGTTAATCCAGCATCAGCAGCTTGTAATTCAAGCCTTGCTACTGCCACTGAGGGCTGTGTGATGATTCAGGTTTGACAACAATTTTACCGCCATCCTTTAAATTGTTTGCCGGGAACTAATTTGATTTTGTCACCAGAATCTGATTTTTCAGTACTTGAAATGCATTGTCACAAAGTGGGACTCTCATTAACCTGCATCACTAAACAAATCACTGTATTCCATTGGCTTTATAGTTTACTTTTAACGCTGGGTTTCCTGATATTGAATTCTATTTTGTATCAGGATTATTGTTCAGATCAATCACAATAATCCACTTGCTCATTATCACATAGTTGTAGCCATTTATTGACCCAGATTCCTAAACTCCTTCCTCCTTTATGTCTCACACAGTGTTCTCTGTCTCTAAAATGTATATTATACTACCAGACAACATGTAGGCAACTACAATTATGGAAGCTCGTCTTCGAACTAATCGGCGTTCTTAACTAGTTAGTGGTAACATGTTAAGTAGGTCACTGTATTTTGTTTTCGGTCACAAAAATACTAACAGTAATTCTCATTGGCAAATGCCACCAATACTTAACACATCTTTGGGCACAAGGACTCAAAAGTCAAAAGCAGATGAAGAAGGAGGGTGAAACTCGAGACACACCAAAAAATGGAGATCAGAGTGAGCTGACCTCAGACCAAGCCTGGGCACTAGACAGACTCAAGCTGGCACAGGCTGCAACTCCCATTGTTCAACCGGGGTACGGTTACCAGCCAGGACCTGTCAGACGCTGGCTGTAGCACTGATCTATGCCGCTGAGCCATGTTGCTGTCTTTTCAGCCCAAACAGCTAAAAAGGGACAGAGAGAGAGAATGAGAGAGGGAGAGTTTCCCTCAGTCACCCCAGGCTCCTGGCAGTGTTTTAACCTTATGCTGATCTTCATTTGTCTGCCCACTTTGCCTCTGAATGACCATTTATCATGCTGTCTCTGACTACACTGCATTTCTTGTGTTATTGTGTCCTTGGAGTCAGCTGTTTTTAATCCGTCTGCTTTATATTATATTTAGAGGCGATCTTTGCAAGTGTATTTTCTTCTAAGTGTTGATGGATCAGCAGTGGAAAGAGTTCCTGAGGAAGATTTATTCTCGTGCGTGGGAAGGGGTCTTAAAAAGATATTGTCTTTCTTACTCTGTGCTAGTCTACCATTTCATTCTCTCTGCTCTTTGGATTCCAATTTAGAGCATTTACTTTAAGAAAAACCTGAAGGAAACTTTTGTGGTTGGTGAGCATAGCTGGCATCTTATACATTTAAAGACTGCAGTCATAGTTTTACATAGAGAGCATTGTTTTCACTTTGGATTCTGAAACAAAAAAGTCTTGTTATTGTTTTAGTAGATGTTGACAGGAAGTAGCGCTGTCCTGGTGTGAAAGAATGCCAAGTATTTCTGTGTGGAATGTAGACAAATGTGATTGGTGAATTATTAATGGGAACAAAAGCCTTAAGTTCCTCACTTGGATTTGGCATTGATGGCTGAGTGGTATCATCACTATGCGAGGAATCCACTCATGAAGGAAGAATAACAAAAACTGGACACGGTCTGTGTGTCCTCTACGTAAAGCTTAGTAAGGACATTCCATACCCCCAGCGAAGAGGGAGAGGGAGAGTGAAGTTGTGGTCTTGCAACAGAAACGTGTTGATGATTCACATATTAAAGCGGTGAAGTCATTGTAATCGCATGATACTACAAAATGAGGGCTGTTCTGTTTGGTTAGATTGGCACAATATGGTATTGGTATTTTCCAGACTGTAAATTATTACTTGATGATATATTTCTCTTCATTCTCCAGTCTATGTTTTACTGTGAGTGTTACAAGAGGAAGTTTTTATTACTGATAGCTACCAACTGCTGTCAAGGTGATGCAAGATAAAAGGACTGAAAACACAAAAACAACAATGCAGTGATGTGTGTAGAAACACTGACCCCTGCTGGTGAGACGAACTGTCAGGCATAAATGTAGCACTTAAAGTAGATATCCAGTATATACATATATATATATATATTTGAAATTATGACTTAAACTTAATTTATAAATTTTGCAGTGAGGGTTGGCACTTTTAAGACTTAATCTTAAATAAATTAAATCTTAGATAATCACAGTGTGTTGTGCCATCTGTCTCTTGTCTCCAAAGAACTTGACATACTCACAGTATCTGGTCAATATCACAGTAATTGTATGAGTGTAATACAATATTTACATTTTCTCCAGGAAAAAAAATCCACTCTAAGATGGGCATCGTCAAGTGATCTGACATTTTGAATACATACACAGTATATTCTCTCCCATTAATACTGCCAACAAGCATACAATCTTAATTATGGATTTTTGTCTATACTGGTAAAGCTAAATCTCACAAAAAAGCTGAAAGACCCGTGCAGCATTCACTATTACTGCAAAAAAAAATTGACTTTTATGATTCTAACATTTCAAATTACGTAACATACAGGTAATTAAATACATAGAAATTCCGTACTGAACAATAGCCAGGCTCAAATAACTAAGCAAAATTGTATCCGTCTGCCCTCAGAGCAAACGCTCTAAATGTTTGTCCCTCTCGGCTCTGCTTCTTAGCTGTCTGCCTGTCAGCCATATAACCTGCAGTTAGCAGTTAGTGCTTACCTGAGTGTCACTTCAGACTAAGTGGCAGTCATTTTACCCTTCTTATGGTATTTCATATTTTCTCTGCCACCTCCTCCTACACACTTGTCTGTGGCGAGCTCTAGCCAATGAGTTCAACTAGCTCCAGGTATATGCTGTGAGTGCAGGATCAGCTCAGAGATTGTCCTCGTATTTTGCAAAGGATGGAGCCTACAGCCAAAACATAGCAGTCTTGAATAATAATGCCCTCTAGGCCCTGTATTTCTGTGTGTTGAGGAAATACTTCTAATACTGCTCCAACCTGCTGACATTGGACTTGAACTCACTGAACTAATTCTATCGTGTTAATGTTACAGTTTGAGGGGTGCAAGAAGGCTTTCTCTCGACTAGAAAACCTGAAGATCCACCTGCGTAGCCATACAGGCGAGAAACCTTATCTGTGTCAGCACCCAGGATGCCACAAGGCCTTCAGCAACTCTAGTGACAGAGCTAAACACCAGCGGACACACCTCGACACAGTGAGTGGGCACACCTGAAAAGACACACGTGTGTATATGTGTATGTTCTGTACGTGTGTTTTCACATGTAACCACACCCATACATATTTTCATATACCTGTGTTTGTACAGAAGCCATATGCATGCCAGGTCCCTGGATGTGCAAAGCGCTACACAGACCCCAGCTCCTTGAGGAAACATGTCAAATCCCACTCGAATAAAGAGAGACAGTTACCAAAGAAGGTAAACACTACAGCACATCGTAATTACATGTGCATTTCTGACAATGTTATATACAATTCATGAGGTAACTTCTTTAAAGAAGTTGTTACATTCACCCTTTGAAAATGCCTTTAACTTGAGGACAGCATTTACTTGAAGTCTCATTAGTGATTATTACTAACAGAAACAACAAATATTTCAAAGAAATCCTTCATTTCATTGTGCTGCGATTTGTCCTAATTGGATGATAGGATTGTGTTTGATGTACCCTGGTGAACTCTCCATCCCACATTGTAGCACTCTGCAATTTCACTGTAAGCACAAACTTCCATATGGGCAAGCTGTCAGATGAAAATATTTCAGACGCTGGAATGCCACTTCACACATTTACTTATGTTAACATACTGTAGCTGTGTCACACTTAAACACATGCCCATGTTGTATTCTTGCACATTTGTACCACCTGTTTTGCCACTACTCTAATATAGAATTTAGCATACAGTAGTTGCGATTCAGACTGCAATGTGCCTGGAATTTGTGCTCTTTTTTCACTGTCATAGTGAAGGTTATGTCACCATAGATACAGCCACAGAGGGTGGTTGCTAAAAAAAAAAGTGACATTTTACAAAGTCTCCCACACAGATTTTCTTTAATTAACAAGTTCAATTTTCATTGTCAGTAATCTTTATGTGATCATCGCCATATACATATATGTACTTATACATACATATTTACATATACATATCTATGTACATACAGTATATGTATTCCATGACCAATCCTACCATGGCGCCTCCTCCTTATGCTACTAATACTACTACTCTACTTTTCTGTGTATTTCTATTGATACACCATGAGTCAAGGAAGCCAAAATCAAATTAATGGGTATGCATTTCAGTACTAATAATGGTTTATTTTCCATGTTCCGCGTCTCTAGATGAAATCCTCTGTTGACGTAACCCCGGACACACTGACAGACTGTTTAACCATCCACCCCCTGCAGCCAAGCCTCTCTCCTCTGGCAAGGACCGACAACAACTTGAATCCATCCCCCGGCACATCCCACGAGTCGTACTCTGGTACGTTTTTGCGCTCAGTCTCTATATGCGCTCAGGCTCAATATGTTTGTTATAAAAACTGAAAAACTGAAAAACTAAAACCATAAGCATACTCCCCAACCATGTGCACATAATAGGTTTATCCATTAGATTTAGGCTGTGGTGGACAGCCCTGAAGTGTCTGTCATCCCTGTTCCTCAGCTGCTCCACAGGGACCGGACTCCTCCAGCACTCCTCACCTGGCATTGTTGTGCTCCCTTCAAGATAATTACAGGTACTGAGGATATTTGTCTTATTCTATCAGGTCTGACTTTAATGATTTTAAATACAATAACTGATGAAATACTACAGCACCGATTTGATCTTTATTGGCATTTTACGTTAAAGGAAGCATTTAATGATGTGGATAATAGAGTTCAATGGCTTTTATTAGGAGGGACAATGTTGATAGTCTTTAACGTAACCATGAATCATGAAGTTTTGTCGTTACCTCCTAAAAACAAAAGAGCACACATCTTTTTGGTGATATTCTCCCGCGAAAACATTTAATTTAAAGACCAAACTATGGGAGCAGTTCGTTTTCTCAGTGAGCTAAATGGTCATCTCTTTTCATTTTGTATCCCCATTGGCACAATTACTGTAGCCATGAGTGATTTAAATGCTTCTGGATTCTTTTTCCTCTCTTTTGATGACCTGAAACAATCAAATTCAATGTTGGTTGTCATGGCTGCATGGCTTTAAGCTCATAATTAGAATAATCTGCAAAAGAAAGCACCACTTTCTACCCTCATGAAAGAGACTAAAGGTTTTTCTGGGAAGTGATTTTACAGGTTGGGGATGGCCAACACCACATTTTCTCGGTCAAGCCACATGAAAATATCCCTTCATCTATACGCTTCAAAGCACGAGATAAAGGATTTCTGTCGTTCTGAGCAGCCAGATGCTCACGGCTCCTCACTGGCTGCGATTGTTCCCGTATCAGCGGTTGGCCAAAGCATTCACCGCAGGATTCTGGATAGACAATTGGCTGTGAAAGGAGGCCTTGCCTTAGCTCATTGGTCTCAGCCGCCAGTATTAATGGATGCTATAGCCACCACCAGAGTCTAAGGAATTCAATAAGTGGATTATAATTTTTTTTCCATTTCAATCCATGTAAGGTCTAGAGAAGAAAATTGATGCCATTACTATTTTAGACGTTCAATTGACCTTTTTATGTTTCTGTCTCCGTTCAGTCTTCACATACAGTATTGCCAGCGAACTTTGGCCCCTTTAATATTTATGTTATTGTAAAGAGGTAAGATCAAAAATATGTAAGGTTTGGTGATGTGACAGCTGCGTAACCAAAGAAAAAAATGGAGCAAGATTGTGGATATGGGCTGCACTCTTCCCCCTGTGGTGTAGAATGATGGGGAATCAGAGGAAAGATCGTGTTTAATGAAGTAAAGGAAGCTGAGTTCTACCCTCTTTTAGATGATTGCACTGAAGGCAGAGGGAACGGTCAGTAATCTTGACCAATTATCCATATAAAAAAGGCAGCTAAAGGAATATATGAATGCATGAAACCATGGCATAGATCTGCAATTGTGCGTAGGGAGATGCCATGATAGACCAAGTATTACATGGGGAAAATGTATAGAGTAGAGAGAAGTGTCTCTAGTGCCTTTATTGCTACCTATATCCATTACCAAGATGGCACAGTTTCTCAGGATTGTGAAGACATTACATTATTTCATTCAAATGATGCTCACACTCAAAAAAAATAGAATACCTCTGTGTTACTTTGTTGTAGCCTTTGCCTTTGGAAGTACTAATTTAAGTCACTCGATGGGGCTAAAGTCGTGCTAAGGTTGCACATCTACACAGCTATTTGCCCTAGGCCTTACTTGCCAGGCTTGTACTTCGTGGGTGTATCTAACCAAGTGTGTATCATGTGTTACATGTTGATGTAAACATGTTGCAGAAGGACTCAAAAACAAAGCTTTCAGGGCAGTTCAGGATGGTTCCACTTAATGGATGCATTTCTATTTGCGTGAACCCCAGTTTTTCACACTTTGAAAGTGTTCAAATACTTGCCGTTGTTTGTGTAACATTGTAATTGCTGTACCCAAGGTGGACAGCAGTAGCCAGGGTTGGGATTTTGAGCGTGGTGGAACTCTTTTAACAGTGCCAAAACTGTTACATACAGACTGTACCTCAAAACAGATCCCACCATGCTTTATAGAAGCTGGTGCAGAGCTCTTCCTTTCCTCGCATTCCAAATGATCGGTCGAGCATCTTGCTAGGGCCCACTTCTTTGCATATTTTAAGGCGACACTCCGGCGAGGTCACTGGCATTGTTGTTTTTTAAGTCGGAGCATTCTAGAGATATTTGGCGTTCGCTTAGATGGTCGATAGGCATTTTAATGGACCGTGATGGATCGCAGTGGTTGAAAAGCCTCTCAAAGCTTTTATTTATTATTATTACCTGTTATTGTGGTGTTCATAACCTCTATCTTTACACTGTTGAAGTAATAGCACAGGTTTCCACAAGGATCCTAAATTGCAGACACAATGTAATTATTCTTTATCTATAAATGGAAAACGCAGATACTCTAATTCATATTATATTTACATGTATTCACCAAGCAGTTTATTTACTTGAGTCTGAAATATTTCAGGTTTGTTGATCCTTCCCCTTACCAGCTTTTCCCCGGGGACCAGAGTGGGCCTTGTTCTTCCACCTGCCTCCCGCAACCTCCCCATGGGACATCTCTGCAGAACAATCGAGACCTGAAACAGCCCAGCCAGCCTCCTGAACTAGCAGATCACAACCCAGGTGTGTTTATCGCCACTCTTTGTAAAGTTTGTCAGATTAGCGACTCACAGAAGCCATTTCAGTGCCATCGAACGGGGGGAAAAAACCTTTAAGGGAAATACAAACGTCCTTTTTGAGGTTCTTCAGAAAATGATTTATAGTGCAAGTTTCTCCTCTGAAGAGCCTATTAGCAAATGTGTGGGTGGCTTGACAATCTGTTTGAACAGATTTCCGCACATGCACGTGGATCACGCCGTATCTTTATGATGTGCTGCAGGTGGCAGCTGATTTTTCTAGTTAGACAGAATGAGGCAGCTTCACTCTATGCGCCTTTAAATAGACATCACCCTTTTCCCCCCCAGACTTGACAGCCGCCGTGATGTTGACAAGGTGTTC
Organism: Lamprogrammus exutus; assembly: GCA_900312555.1. Classification (NCBI taxonomy): domain Eukaryota; kingdom Metazoa; phylum Chordata; class Actinopteri; order Ophidiiformes; family Ophidiidae; genus Lamprogrammus; species Lamprogrammus exutus. Next base: position 10,093 of record OMOW01040281.1, read on the forward strand.
AGAAACACCCGCATCAGTTTTTAACATGCTGAAATTAAGACGAGGCTTGAAAGGAATCAAAACATGTTTTTTTTCTCCTCCTTTGTGAAGTATACTGTTGCTTTTAAGACCTTCTACAAGAAAGTCTGATGCTATAAGGGCTCATTTAAGGCAAAAAACTATTAACCTTACTTGAATTCTTCTTTACAATAGGATTTTTTAAAAATTCACTTTCTCTGTAGAGTTCTCAGGGCAGATGAAGATACTGTATTCATCTCCGCATTATGCTGGGATCACTGCACAGACCGGCTCGTGTCACCTGATGCAAGTTGATGCCTTTGGTGAAAGCTTTGCCTCAGCAGTCAATAATCCCAATGGGGTTGCCACTTCACAAACAGCTCTTCCTGCCATTACAGGTAACGAAAATACAGTCGAAACAATATGGCTACATGATGGGCACTTTATTGCTGCTGAATTTCATTGCATAAATTGTTTTTCTGTGTGTGCATCCGCAGGATTTGATGTCCACAGCCAAGCGCAGGATGTGAGAACTAATCAAGAACTGGACGGGGAGGATTTCTTCAGTGTGGTGGAACACCGTGCGAGCAAGATTTCCCACATTTATACAGAAACGTGACACGGCTCGGCTGTGGGAGACTTGCACGATCGCCGTCTTTCCTTTGCACTATTTTGTACCTGTTCTGTTTAAGTCGAGAGCACATAAACATCATTGGAACTGACACTGGCAGTCTGAAATGTTGTTTTTGTGGATTGTAAAATCGGAGTTGAGTTTGGTTGCGTTCTCAGAAATAGAAAAAGGTGTTGCCTCTCATTCTCCCTGCAAGTTTTTGGTCACTAAATCTCTGTAAATGTCTGTACACTGGCTTCTGTCTCCATACTCACTGTACATTCTAGTAACCACAGTGCCTACAGGATTTTATGTTTACTTGCTCAGTTGCCATGGTTTTTACAGCTTGTAGCTTAATATGTAGTAAGTACTGCAGGTAGTTTATTGTGACATTTTGCACAGCTTTCTACAATGCAATCAAAGTATGCTAGAGATAATTTATTATGCTTTTGTTAGAATCAAGGCATTGTAGCTATAGTAACAGGGCAGCCTTACCATATCATTGCAATATTCATCCATGTAACCTGTAGCAGAGCTCTTTGCCGATGCCATAAGACATCTTTATGGATAAACATATCAGTGATTTGTATGTTTTACCTGTTGCCATGCTTTACTGCTGACTAGTTTTCAAAGAATATTCTAGCGCTTTACTTTCATTAAATGTGTATTTCCTACCTTCCAAGTCACCATCAACTTCCCACATCACATTTTTGTTAAATTTGGACAAAGTTGTGTCTTTGTGTGGTAACACATTATAGGCTTTTTCTAATAAAATGCACAACTCACACATTAATAATGCAACTTTGAGGAAAAATAAAGGCAATCATGTTAAATTTTGATGGATTTAACTCAAACAAGTTTCAAGTATCTGTAATTGATTTTCAAACTACACTCAGTCATGACTGGAAATTGGATAAAACACTACAGCACGGTTTGAACAATGGTCAGCAGTAATGTAAAGTATATGGTTATTCTAGTAAATAGGCTAAATCATGCTAAAACACTCATAGGGTTCTTTATCTTTTGAATATACTGTATATAGGATGTATGGAGACATAAATCACTTACACCCCCCATTTCTCAAATATCATATCTTGTTTGCTGTGTGCGTTTCATAACTTCAGTCTCAACAAATGAAAATGTTCTTAAACTCGCCGTCGTAGTTCAGATCGTGGTTGCTTAATTTACATTGTAATGCACACACAGACAAATGATAACAACATGCCCCTCACATTAACCTTCCATTCAACACTGCCTGTAGTGTATATGTGAGAACTTGTCCAAAGTAATTGAAACTTATAGTGCAAAAACGTTTCTGGCCATATGAGAAGAGGAGTCTCAGGGTAACGGCATTATTGGCTATGATTTGCTGATATATTTGCAGCTCTCTAAAATAACGCAACAAACTGCATTGCCAGCATCAGGATCATAGTTAATAGTTAAACAAAAAGATCTGCACAGATTCAACATCACATTCTTTAAAACATTTGCAAAGCACTAACAATGACTCAGTGCTAAAGACAGCTAGTGAAATAAATGTGATGACTTGTCACAAAGTAATGGAATCTAACATTGAAAATAAGTTTATGGCAGTGGAAAGAGGAATCCAAGGGCAATGCCATTAGTGGCTGCTATTTGTTGATATACTGTATTTACAGCTCCCAATAATTATGCAAAAAATTCTCTTGCTGGCATCAGCTGCTGTAAGTCTTTATTCTGGGTAATAGTTGATGCTTTAACAAATAGACCTGCCGATCACACTCTCTAATACATTTACAAGCTCTCTGCACTAAATTTGAATGCTACAGACATTATGACCAAGGCAACCTCATAAAGTCATAATAAGACAGAAGGCAATAAAGTCATTACTTTGCAGTGAAAATATAGATCAATTTAAACACTGAAAATCAGATAGCAAAAACCCAATGTAAATCTGATATGGACTTGGACAGTATGAAAAAGACTTTACATGTCCAGCAGGTACAAGTCCTCATAGCAGAGGATTCTTCTTGTTTTAAATTGAAAGGACAAACTGTGTTAGGTGTAAATTATTATTTTAGGAAAAGAGTATCATGCTTAAGATGGGGTTTTAGTACAGTAGTTGCTTAGCAACAACAACAGCTTTTCCAAAAAGCATCTGTTTTGTACTGCTAACAAAAAGTGGTGTGGATACAGGTGGCTGGAAGCCTCTTCAAAATTCTGGCTTTGTTTGGGCGTTGTTTTCGTCATAAAAGTTCTGCATGGTTTCAGTCTTCCTTGTACAATTTAGGTAAAATGATCTAACCACCAGCAGAGATAGAATGTACAATAAAGCTATGATCATAACTTTGATCTATGGTACCTCTCTGCCAGGTCTAATTGTTATAGCCACTACATTTGTGGGATACAAATTCTAATCTCTTTTGATACATCAAACCCAATATTCAACATAACAGATAAATGAAAATTTACATTCATGAATTAGTCAGTGTCCCTGACACAGAATGTAAGAAAGACAAAAACAGAGAGCCAAAGTTCCAGGTTGATCATCAGAAGAGGAACAACGATTCAAAAGCCCTGAGGCATTTAACACAATCAAATAAGACACACTTGTGGTGCTTGAGTAACACTAAACATATGCAATGACATTGATTATCACAGCAAAAATTACCACCAAAAAGTACCCAGCATTATAATATTCATGTTCCCCCTCACTGGAATAAAACATTCTGTGTAGATAAGCTTTTAACATCATCTGATCAGCATTAATGCTTTTTTCCCCCAGCTCTGTCATACCACCCGCTTTGCCCTATATTCTTTCCTGCAGTTACAGAATCATTTCATAAATCAAGACCCTTGCACTGGGTGGGGAAACAGAAAAAGGTCAGGATTCATTGGACAAAACCCTAGGAGCCCCCAACCCAACAATTCATCAGCGCTGACCTGCCAACCTGAGAAATGAAAACACCTGGCACAGGTATCAGGGACTGCCTGGGGGTTTCTGAAGATTTCCTTTCTTTTCTTCCTCACTTTTTTTCTGTCAGTATGAGGGTTATTAATGCTGCCATATTACGCTGGCAACAATGGCTATGTTGTAACAAGGTGGCATTTTATCATCAATATAAGAAAACTGTGAATTTGCTTATATTGGTGATTTTAATTGTGCTCATTGATGCTTCTACCTTTTATTCTCCTAGTTATCTGATATAATGCGTTTACGAGAGTCTTTAATTGTCATATGAGAAAGCTTCTTGTGATTGAGACTTTGCGTTGTACATGTCATAAATATGGAGTAATTATGAGCTTAATAATTTAACCAACTTTTTAAATTGGAAATTGCGAAAATGCACTCCGGATTGTTGCGTGCTCGGGTTTTATTCTTATTTCTTTTAGCCACGGGCTGTGTGAAGGGGCTTTAATCTCCTCCCACCAGGCAGGTTAGGTTGAGTTTTATAGCAACTGTTGCCCGGTGAGGCAGCGCCATAGTCACCGTAGTCCTGGCGACTGTAACCCACCAACAACAACCTCTCTCTCCATCATTACCACCTCCTCCACCATCCTCATCCTCATCAACCAGTCCACAGCCCAGGTTTGGATACCATTTATTATTTTTGGCTCTATTTGAAGTCTCTTCCTCCGTGCGGGGTTTATTTTGGTGTCGGAGACAGCAATGTATGAGTTTATTTCTGTCTGCTGCTGGATCCAGGCTCGGTGAATGGCTGGGTAGTTTGCTAGCCAGGGTGTTTCTTTGTAACGTGTTAGCCTGCTAGCTAACGCTGCCCGTGGACACACACACACACACAGCTGTGGAGGAGCTGCTGGCCGGCAGTAACCACACACACACAGCGACCCAGATGCGGTCAGGCTGGCAGAATAATGTTTCGTTGTATATCTGTTCAAACAAGACCCGACGCCGAGTGTTAGCAACACAGGTCTGTGCTAGTCACTGATGCTAGCTGGTCAGCTGGAGCAGGAGCAGGTGTCTGTTGTTGCTAGGTTGCTAACGCCAGCGTTGCCTTCTTTCAACGCGCGATGGTGGATCTTTTTTGGGGGGGCTAATGTTACGTTTATAATGTGAGTTTTGGATTTCGGGAGGTTCACGCCTTGTCCGCGACATGAACTCGATAAGAGCGATCTGAAAGAGAAAGTGTTGTTGCTTGATTTCCCACACAGTAATCGCTATTGACGAAAGCTAAGCCATTACTTTCCCTTTTGTCTTAAGCGGGGAGCTGCGCTAGCTGTCCATCTGCCCTCTTTGTGGAATCATATGGCTGTGATCAGAAATCTCACATCGCAAAGCTAACTTTACTTTGTCCGTGTCAACGTAACACCTGCCGGGATCAAAATATTTAAACGTTATTAACAATTTAATCCCGTTTGGTTTCGATATTCAGATTTATGCACGGTGCAGCAAAATTGGGCTTGTTTATACGCGTTTATCCACCCCATTTCTACTCCACGTTTACCGAATTCAGAATAAATGACTACGGACATAAAACGTTTTGATTTAGTTTTTGTACGTGAGGTTGCGTTGTTTTCGCGTGTGTGTGTGTGTGTGTGAGTGTGTGTGTGTGCATGAACGAGAGCGAGAGTGGTGTTTTCAAGCCAGCATGACACTACTGGTGGGGAGGGGGGCAGTGGGGGGATGCTTAGTAGTAAGTCAATGCAT
>OMOW01040448.1:2540-18250 GCA_900312555.1 Lamprogrammus exutus
CTCTTTCCCTACACGACGCTCTTCCGATCTCGGTCTCTTCTCGTCAGTGTGAGTTTGACCACATTTACACTGATTTGTCCAAGTACTAAGCCTTAATACTGTCTAAAAGTATTTGGACATTCCTTGTGATTGTACTTAAAATCAGGAGGCTCATCAATTGCTGCCATACACTCTGATAATTCCTGTATCAGACTGACTGGAAAAAGTTATTTTGATGACAGAATAATGATCTGTGCTGATGCATCTTTGCTCCATCTCATGTTGAGTCTCTCTGATCACATTAACAGCTCTGCAGTATTCAGCCAGCCATCCCATATTACGGTGCTAATGAATTACCTATTTAAAATTCTCAACACAGGATATTTGTATAGTGCATTGTTCCACAGCTGGGTTTTAAACCAGCCCACTGAGCCAAGTAAAAGTACATGTTTTGAAATACACTGCTGATAGCTGCCATTACATTCTCTTCTCCCTTGGGGGTTGATTTACGAAGAGTTTACAGGCTTTTTCAGGCACAAATGAGCCAAATAGCTTTTTTCCACATTTACTATGGAGCTGCACTGTGGTTGTAAGAGCCAGAGATGAACTGGGTGATAGGTATTCCATAAAGTCTTCAGATGTACAATTTAGTAATGTATAAATGTGACATCATTGTTATAACTTGTTAGTTTTGTTGACATCATTGTTAGTCTCGATGACATCACTGTTATAACTTGATGACATCACTTTGTTATTTCGATGGCATCACAATGGTCGAAATAAGTACGTTTTAGAGTCTGGTACTGTTGTAAGCGACATTGGAAGCAACACGGTTTTTTGACCGCACGTTAGAAAGTACATTTGAATGTACACTTGACTTTGTAATTTTGTGTTTTCTAATTAAACAATATAAAGGAAAGTTACCTAGTCTCGTCGTGTGCATGACAAACGCTGTCTGCAAGGCTGACCCAAGAAATTATGCATCTGAGCTGAAGAGGAAGCAAGACAAAGTGCCACTTCAGTGGTTTTGTGCCTTTTTTAGGATGTTCCTATGTAGGACCACAAAATTTGTGAGGGGTAAATATAAAATCTGCTCTTTCCTTATTAACATTTCAGTAATAACTATAATGAAATGAAAAGCACCCGATGCAAATGCCGGACCCTGAACTACTGTTTTTGGCAAGTTTGGAGGCGCTTGTAGGAATGGTGCTCGTTGCAACTCCACACAAACAAACAGACACACGCTCTCCAATTACAGTAGTACAATAATAATAAAAGAAGAAGAAATAAGATAAGATAAGAACATTGTCACTTCAGCTGCTTAAATATTGGAGCAACTTAAGAGCTGTGTGTAGTAAATGCACTGGTTTTGCACAACAAAACTAAAACCCTTACAGTGCAGTTGAGATTTTATTTTTTCTCTTGACTTTCTCACCTTACTGCTCCCCTCAGTTGTTTTCAGCTACAGTTGGTGTTTTCTGGCATTTTGCAGCTCAAGAGGTCCGAACCAGTGCATTGTGACCAAAGCAGACGGTCATTATGCTTATTAAGTTTATGCTTGTTAAGTTTCTCGATTTCTATCTATTCACAACAATAATCTTGTCAAAAGAGGAATTTAGAAATTTAAGGACCACCCAAAATAGTTGGGTGCCTTTTAAATTGAATTACTAACCTTTTAGTTGAGCTGACAGCCGCAATATTTAACTTAATATTACCCGGCATATAGCCTTCTTCCTTGTGTGAGGAGTGTGTGATTGCGTTTCCAAACTTGTGTCTGGTGCCAATAAGTTCAGTCGCAGCGAACACTGTCTTTTATGCTCCATTGGTTTCCAGACATGCGTAAGTTGTGACTTAAGCAGCCCAGCATCAGGGCGCTGCAGTACATTCAATTAAACTGCAGCTGTACTCATTCACATAGCGATTTTGCAGTTCTAACAGTAATTATTTAAAAGTTTGATAAATAACCTTGTTTTTTCATATGATTGAATGATTGAACCTTGGAGGAGATGATTTTTGTAGAGGTCAAAAAGACTGAAGGATAATTTCTTAGACCCTTAGCTGCCACATTTCATTGACCTGTTCTAGGTTTTTCACACTAGTGTGGGATCTGTATGTCCTGCAGTAGCCATCTTGGTAAACAGTGGACAAGAGAACAGTCGTGTCTCCTGTTTGGTTTTCAGTGGCAGGAGCTTAATGCCCTTTTGACCTTGTTTATTTTGGTCAGCTAGTGTGTAAATGCCTTCCACCAGGCAGTGGGATAAGTGAAGACTGATTAGAGTCTTGGTCAGGTGGAGTTGTCGTCTGCTTGTCTCCTTTAGACCTCAGTGCAGCCTCACATGTGCATTGAATGGCCATGCTGCACCAATGCAGACTTGTTTCTCCGCTGTAGTGACACTCTATAGTAAAAGGAATTTTAAAAGGACTCTAAAATGAAATAGTAATGGCATGTAAATCTAATCTAAATATGCTAATCTCAGAGCACTTCATAAACAGAGACCGCAACAGCCCACCACCCACTCTCTGTAGTTTTTCACTGTGGAATGTTTTAGCCACTGGGGGTCCAGCAGTAATGACAGGCTTGTGTTGGATTAATGTGGAGTTATTTATTTACGATTGAGTGAGTCCCCTTCCCACTCATACCCTAAACTCTCCCCTCTATTTTCGTTTCCATGACTCCTAGAGGTGCTTCGAACGAGCAGTCTTAGACATTCTATTAATGCCAGTCCGCCTTGCTAACATGCTCAGACCACCGCCGACAGGCCTCACACTGCATTCTGGGATATCTTCAGCCCCTTACCTGCTCTTAGCTAATTACTTTTATGCCAGGCACTCACACAATAATTGGTCTTGTGCTGCTGCTTCCCCTCCCTCCGCTGCACCAAGTGCTGCTTTGAGCACTTTTTTCCCAATGTGTCGTCCTTATTCCCCTGTTTTTTTATCGTCCTCCAAAAGCCATCCAATTAATATGCTAATGAGCTGATAAATATTTATAGGGCTTTAAATTATGCAGAAAGCTTTCAGAGCCTGGTGTGAAATGCGTCGCTCGCAGGACTTCAAAGCCTTGCATTGCTAACGAGGCAGGGGCAGATTTGCATACGGCTTTAATCAGCTGAATACTGATTATGCTTCATTATAGAGTTGGAGGGGGAGCAGAGTTGGAGGAGGCTGCCAGCTGCACTTGTCGTTTGTTTCATTCCAGCAAGAGAGGGAGAGGGTGAACTTTTTCAGAAGTACTGACAATCTTGGCACACGAGGGGGAGAGAGAGAGAGAGAGAGAGAAAGAAAGAAAGAAAGGGGGAGAAAGAAAAGGGAGAGTGAGTGCAAAGTGGGCACTGTGAAGGAGAGGCAGAGCTGTAAGAAAAGAGTGAGGGAAGGAGAGCTGTTTGCCTAAACCCCGTTGGCTCTCCCAGTGCGCGTAACCCAGTGTTGTTCAGTGAACCGTGTGGTGGACAGTGCCACTGTGTCTGCGTGTAGCTGTGGTCGTATTGGACTCACTCGCTGCTCACTGACCAGTGGAGGGTGAAGAGAGGGAGGAGTGAGAGGAGGAACAGAGTGCCGGACACCCAGTCTGTGGGTTTGCCCCGCAGAGCTAATTTTCCTTGATAGCTTTTGCACCATGCTGGAGAATACAGGTGGAGCAAGAGTGGGTGAGTTATTGGCTTTGATGGAGCTTAGCTGGGTTTTGTTGTTGCTTAGCGTGCTGGTGTGAAAATAGGCTAATGTGTCCCACTTTTTATTTAAATGGAATTTATAAGAATTATCTGTATTCATGCATCATTCTTTTGGCACATTGTTTCAAAGCATGGGTCTATTAAAGTTTAAAGCCTGAGTGTGAAAATAATGGTGATGACGTTTACTTGGGTAATGTTGAGTCACACTATCATGGATTTAAAGACGAATGTCATCAATGTCACTGTAGAATTATGGGAAGTGTGCGAGAAAAGTTGAATAACTCCTTAAACAACCGAGAAATCGCCGTCATGTTTTTACTGATGACAGGTGTGATGGTTTCTGACTGTCTGTGTCTGTGTGGTTCTTCCAGATTCTAAAATGAATAATCAGTCAGAAACTACTAAATGTGCAATGGAAAGTGGTGACGGGAACACCGGTGAGTGATCTCCAGCATATTTCTGTTTTTTCCTGAGCCAGGGTGAAATCAGGATATGCAGTGTTTTGACTTATTCAACAGGTTTTAAAATTCATGACCTAAAATTGACGTCTTTGCCCAGCAGAAGCTTCACATCGCCCACCTTTGTGCTATTGACTCGGTTTTAAAATGAAAGAGCAGGCAGCAGGATATTGCAAAGTCTTTGTTCAATGAAGTGTTTATCCCACATATCAGTTTCCCTCACTTGTGCCTATTGAATATCAGACTAATTTGCATTGTTCCAGTGCTTCAGTGATTCTGTAATATAAATTATTGAAGTGCAAGTGAACATTGTAGATTCAATGCACACGTTCCTATTGTGTAATGATGAATAAAGCAAATATTAATGATGCTGTATGATGCAAATTTTTATAGAAGCATATACTTTTAATATTTAATTCTGTGATGTTTCACCAGCCAGTATTTGAACGGATTCATGCTCCGCTGTAATGACTTGGGATCACCATGCTGTCAATTTTGAAAATATCCTTTCTCTCATACTCAAGATTTTTCTCCCATCTCTCAGGTAGTGGGAATTGTACTTTAGTGTACTCCTAAAAGGGTTGCTGTGGGCTCCCTCTGTTGCGTTCCCCATTTCTGTGCTAAACGATACCAGTGGAGATGTAAAAACAGCCAAACCTCTTCCATAACACTACCTATATACACACACACAGCTCTAAATGGTGGGTGCAGGGTCTGTAATTAATTGCATTTCTGCCCATAGGAATCCAAATCAATGGCTTGGACTTTCAGAGGCATACAGTGCCAACCACAAGTGCAATGACTAATGCACATGCACAAGCCCTTCTCCAACAGGTAAGACACATGAACATAAGAACAGCATAACACACTTGTGTTTATGGTTTCCTGACAGGAACTGAGATGTACAATTATGACCTCTGTCCCAACGTACAGTTTAGCTGTATGCTGTTGTTTGATTGGTTAACAGTGCGGTGAGGTATGAAGTTTGAAGGTATGCTGACGTGCACTCATATAAGTACAAGCAGAAAGAGTCCATTTAAATGAGCCAGGCTCTCTTGGTGTCGCCTGGCAACAAGGCAGATTAATCAACCCTGTATGCTAATTAGCTGCTCTGCGGTTGCTCGGAAACAGATGGCCAAGAATATGCAAATCTATGCAGAATTTACATGCACTGCATAACAGTTATTTTAATTAGCATCTCCACTCTCCCCTCCCTTCTCTCTACTTTTCTTGTCTCTGAAGGCTGCAGTACATTTTTAAATACCCATTTTCTCACTTGCTTTTTAATTCATATCCCTGCTCAAAGAATATAGCCTCATTCTCACAATGTTGCTCAGAAATCACAAAGATGAAGAGTTTCGTTGTATTTTGAGGTTTGTTATTTGTTTTCGGTAAAGGAAAATTTGTGGTATCCATCATGTTTGATTTTTAAGACAAAGAAATGAAATTAAGAGCCTCATTTGACTGGGCCAAGTTTATACTATCAACATGCCCAGTTATGCCTCTGGGATGGTTTCCTCTAAACCCCCCTCTTTGCTTCACCTCCACTAGTCTAAGTTGGAAGACTCGAGTGCTCTTCCGACCTCCGTCCAGCAGAGCGTATTGCCTCAAACCCAGCTAATGTTGGCCGGGGGACAGATTGCTGGAGTAAGTGCTGTGTTGCCTCATTGATTTGAGTTGAAGCCTCCTAGCCATGTGTCTCAACAGCATCATCCCTGGGTGAAAATCTGGGTGCTGAATTGACGGCTTGCCCTGACAGTGGCTAAGGCTGTTCTCTACTTCCTGTATGCCTGTTCATCCCACTGTTTGTCAGGCTATGCCCAACATCTCCCATAATAGAAGACATGCAGGGAAATGTTTGGACATAGCCTTGGTGTGCCTGTCGCTATCAGACAAACCACGTGTCATACTGGCAACATTTCATATCTGTGTTCTTCATGTACAACTGAGCCCATTTTGTAGTTGAGAAGACAGGGATTACTCCAGTGTTATGTTGGAATGTTAATCATGCATGTCAGTTTAAGTTTGAACACGGCATCAACATGCTCATTTGCTCTTGTGCCCGGATCAGTCGCATGAGTCTTTGCTCCATTTGCTTGTGTGAGCTCATACTAGTGTTGCCACGATAACCTGCATAAATACCGACGCAAAACATTTATTTCACATAGAATTTCAAAAACAGCCCGTACTTTGACCCAATGTATTCTAAAAGATGGCAATTTTGCTCCACCATGTATAAGAATGTATACAGTACATATGGATTGGAATTATTGTAATCAGTTAACTGAAATCGCAAGAAGCATTGTCTCATGTGGTATCCACTCTAGTACAAAGGGTATTAAGGGAATTTTGGGGTGTTTAATATCAGTGTCTGTTTCCAGAGACAGTAGACACGTTTACGCAGAATAATTTACAGACATTGCTGCAGACAGCATTCATTATTGCCTGCCCTCTGTAGAGAGTACTTCTGAATGAAAACTGTTGAGCATTGCAGATATTGAAGACAGCATTCTGGAGTCGTGACAACACTATCTCATCCAATCTGTATGATGATACTTAAGATAAACCTGAACTACATAAACAGTCCTTACTCTGTCTTTGTTTCTTTCTCTGTTTCTGACCTCCTATGCCTACTGCCCGCTCTTCTGTTCTGTCTTTCTCTCTGTCTTTCTCTGTCTGTCTGTCTGTCGGCTCTCCAGTTGACCCTAACCCCTGCACAGCAGCAGCTGTTGATCCAGCAGGCCCAGGCTCAGCTCCTGGCTGCAGCCGTGCAGCACTCAGCCAACCAGCAGAGCAACACCACTGGGGCTAACATCTCAGCCTCTGCAGCAACGCCCATAACCCAGCTGCCCTTGTCACAGCCCATCCAGATCACCTCAGTAAGGCATACATGAGGTTGCCAGCAAGTCCTGATGAAAATATGCAAAGCTTTGCATTACATGAATTCAGAGTGGTGAAAAAGCGCAAATGCGCAAATGTATGTCCCCCCCCATTTTAATATATCATAATAACACAATAGGCCTTATATTTAATTCCAAGTGGCATTAAAATATCTTTTTAAAAATTCCTAACTTATGCTTGATGAAACTGACGCATTGATAAACATACAAAAACGTATTATGTAATGTAACATAACATGTAGGACTTTTGGTAATGACTTACTTCCTCACTAATGGTAATTTCCAGTGTTAACTCCAGATTACATAGCAATTCCACTATATAGTGTTGTGAAGTTACATAATGTTAATGTTGATGAGAGCAGCTCAACTCAACTAGACAGTAACACTGAGCTAAAAGAGGCTAAAAGCTCTGTACTAATTTTGTGTAAAGTTTCTGTGGGTTCATCACAACAATGACCTTTTCACATTAAATGAAGTTGATTGATTTTATGTTAATATCAAAACATTAAAATCCTAATTAATGCAGGATTAACTACACATTGATAACAAAAACCTTGATTTTACTGCTGATCAAGATGCCAAAGCAGAAAAGCAGTTTTAGTCTGCCAACTGAAAATTCTAAGCAGGCATGCAGTGTGTTGGTGTTGTTTTTGAGAAATACAAAGTTCCAAAATGAATATTACTGTTATTTTCAGAGATGGTACAAAAGTATTTTATTTTGATTGTTACACCACTAGGCTAATATTCTGCTGATGCACCTCCTGGAAGCAGCACAGACTATCTGAACTACTACAAACCTAAAATAGATAAATACGTTTTAAGTAGCGCGTTGTTCTACCACAACTGATAGATAGATATCTTATTTCTATATGATGGTCGTAAAAAATGTTCCTTCTCGCAGCAGCTACAGCAACAGAATCTCAGCCTGCCACAGTTTGTTCTGGTGCAGCCTGGCCACCCGATTGCAACACAACTGCAGCCCGCTCAGTTCATCATCTCACAGACACCGCAAGGCCAACAGAGTATGTACTGTTTCTACACAGGTTGCAGTGTATGGTTTACATGCAAAAAAAATTATTTTCCATGTGGTATACCGTTATGAAACTTTTCTTACTCTTTTCATTCCTGTCTAGGCCTTTTGCAAGCCCAGAGTCTTCTAACTCAACTACCTCAAAGCCAAGCTAACCTCCTGCCGACTCAACCAAGCATTACCCTCGCACCTCAGGTTGGTAATGATAATGGTTCATTTAATTCTGCCAGTCTGTATTTTAATGCATATTGAGAGTTTTTATCTTGTTTTCTTTCGTTGTAATTAATTTTTCCCTCATCTTTAGTGCTAAATCTTTATTACATTTTGTATTTTATTCGACAGCCTGCAACTCCAACCCGCACAACAGCAGCCACACCTATCCAGTCCCTGCCCCACAGTCAAACACCACCCAAACGGTTGGATACCCCCACTCTAGAGGAGCCTAGTGATCTGGAGGAGCTGGAGCAGTTTGCCAAGACCTTCAAACAGAGACGTATCAAACTGGGCTTCACACAGGTCTGTATAAAATTGAACTAATTCCATTGTCCTCAGGGGGTCAATATTTGTTACAGTTGGACAATTACATGTCTGTTTGTTTCCCTCCCTCTCATCAGGGGGACGTTGGCCTGGCCATGGGGAAGCTGTATGGAAACGACTTCAGCCAGACTACCATCTCTCGCTTTGAGGCCTTGAATCTGAGCTTTAAGAATATGTGCAAACTCAAGCCATTGCTGGAGAAGTGGCTCAATGATGCAGGTTTGTCCCTGAACCCACTTGAATGAATGAATGAATGAATGAATAATGATGAAGACACTTCGATGCGTCTGTAAACTTGTTCATTCATTTTTCCCACATCTGTGCTTGTCTCGTGTTCTGGGGTGCATGGGTATGCTCTGTGTATCTTTACATTACCTTGTCTTTACCTCTCTCCCCTTGCCTTGTGTCTGTGCTGTTTGTGCAGAGAATCTGACGTCTGACCAGGCTCTGTCCAGCCCCAGTGCCCTGGGCTCCCCTGGCATGGGCATAGAGGGCATCAACCGCCGACGGAAGAAGAGGACCAGTATTGAGACCAACATCCGAGTGGCCTTAGAAAAGAGCTTTCTGGAGGTGAGCAAGTCATATCCTTGGAGTAACACAGTACAGTACTGTGCCTGAATTTATTGCATTTTCTTCACACACTCAGTCATACAATGGATCATGTTCTTTATATGGACGTGGAGGTAGTAAATGAGGCTGTCTACCCAGTGCTGAAAGGGAATCTCTGGCTTCTTTGCCCTCTTCAAGCAGAACCAAAAACCTACCTCTGAAGAGATCACCATGATTGCTGACCAGCTCAACATGGAGAAGGAGGTGATTCGGGTCTGGTTCTGTAATCGTCGGCAGAAAGAGAAGAGGATTAACCCTCCCAGCAGTGGCCACACTGGGGGAGGCAGTACCCCCATGAAATCCATCTTCACCCCCAGTAGCCCTTTGGTAAGGATGGACTCACTCACACATAATGTGTCCCGTAGAACTGTTTTGAAGGTACGAACGTAATACTGAACCTGTGACCGTTCCAGGATCAGAAGATCCTAGACAAGAGCTTAGAATTTGTGGCTGTTTTTGGCGCAAATATGTCAAATAGTTCTTCTCAGCTGAAAACCGTGTGTTTGGGTTAATGCATTATGTATTTGGGGCGTTCCTATGGAGGACTGCAAAATAATGGGAGAAAGGAATGGAGATTTATTCAAATGCATTGTGGAACTGATTTATCATTGCTGTTTGACTGTACGGTAGAAGAAACTGCACATGTTTTCAATGCCTGGGAGAAGCAGGTGTAAACCTTGCGGTGCTCTTTAGAGACAGTTTGATCACAGAGAGAAAAGGAGAGAGGAAGGAGGAGAGAGATCAGTTAACACTTGCCCTGGGCAGCCAAGGTCCTGGCCTCGAACCCCTTGAACCATTAAAACCATGCCTGTTTGGTTAATTACTCCTGCCATTGCCCTTAACCAAGGCAGGATGTTGTAGATCTGGAGTTGGTCCCTTGGCTCTGCACTGTGGCTGCCCACTGCTACTCATAGTTAGGATATGTTAAATGCAGAGAACACATTTTTTTGTACTTGTGACAGTGAAAGCAATGACATTGCCTTAAATTAAAAAATGTATTATTTACTCTTTCCTTACTCACCCCTCTCCCATTCATTAATTAATTCAGGTATTTCACAGTTAATTGCGATTCTGCGCGATGTGGATGCAGCATAATCATAAATTAATTACATATTCATTTTGAATTGATTGACAGCTGTGATCTTGTCCTCCTGTGCAGGAATTATTGTCCTTCATAATTCCAGGAAGTCTTAAGTTTCTGACTTCTTTGTTGATCTGCCCTGATCAATTTTTAACTAATATTTCACAACCTGTGAAGAGACACTGGTGCCCTCTGCTGCCTTCCACACATGCATGGTGGTGTCTTAAAGCTTGCAGCAGCTGTTCCTAATTAGCAGTACCTCATTCAAATAACCTGAAATGCAGCTGTGCTCATTTTGTCTGTAAATACCCGCAGAATTGAAAAACTACAGCGTCCTTTGGCAGGGATTTGCGGTGGGGTTTAGTAAATACGCCCCATTACAACTTTGCATGACGTGCGTGAATTGTCAGTTAAGCTGTTGTTATAATGGTTTGTTTCATTTATAATTTTTTTTATCTTTGGGTGCAGCTTTCACAAACACATTTTTTTCAATTCTACACTCAGTCATGTTTTTATTTTGTTACCCAGGTGGCCAGTACAGCAAGCCTTGTGAGCAGTCCCACCATTAATACACCCACCACTCTGACTGTAAGCCCAGTGATGCCTCTCACCAGCACCAGCGTGGCCACGTTGTCTTTCACAGGTGTGTGTGCACACTTCAGTGTGTTTGTGTGCATGTATGTTTTATTTTTAATTTTTACACAGCATCATAGAGTTTAAGATTTACCCCTGTTTTCTCAATTTAACCCAATTACCCCACCCATTCTCCCAAGGCACGACCGCCGGAGTCACAAATACGGCATCAGTCATCTCCACGGCACCTATGGTTACCATGGCAAGCTCTCCATCTATAAGCCCGTCACCAACAACTATTAAGTCAGAGACTACAGAGACCAGCAAAGCTGGCACCCATGTGCACACCGTGGTCACCCAGGCCCCAAATTCCTTGGCCACCACTATAGGGACGAGTCAGGTGATGGTGGCAGCACCGGGGCTGTCTGCAGCATTACAGAGTGCAGCCCAGTTACCCACCAGTGCTAGCTTTGCTGCTATGGCTGCTGCTGCTGGGCTCAATCCAGGATTGATGGCCTCCTCCCAGTTCACCCCAGGGTTAGTATTGGCCATGTCCAGGTAACTAATCATCACCTCCACTCAGTGCACAAGACATTTCTATTGATGTACCTATTTATGTCTGTCCGTGTCTGTTGACTTTGTCTGTGTGTGTACATATTTGTGACTGTGTGCAGGGGGGCTTTACTCAGTTTGGCTCCTGGTGGCCTTGGCAGCGCGCTGAGTCCTGCCCTAATGAGCAACAGCACCCTGGCCACCATCCAAGGTGTGTATAATTTCCATTACTGTACAGTCAAAACTTGCAGATATTTTCTAGCCTGGGATAATGCATAATTCATGTTGTGCAGGAACACACATGGTATGGATTACCAAATTTGACTTTTTAGGAAACAGATAAGTGACTGAATGAATTCATAAAATTGTTACTTCTCAAATGTAAAACTTGAAATAGTAATTTTTTTTTTTTGCCTCAAATGAACAGAGCCAGGCCTTTTGAGAGTTAATTTTAGAGACAGACTTTTATTTCTAAAAAATAACTATTGTAAGAGTCAAATCATTAATCATTTTTAGTACGTTTTTTTTCTGATCTGCTTCCCTGCCCATGTTCATTTCTGCACATCCAGGTAGAATAGATGCTAAGCAGTTATAAAACTCACTTAGATCAGTGGTGAAGACATTTCACCATTCATCTGAAAGACTTCCTCAGTTAGGTCAGTGTGGGAACTGGACTGGTATTTCACCTGGCAGACCCATCCGTCACTGGGACAGATCCACCCACTGAAAATGTGGACGTGATTGAGAACCAAATTCAACCACGTCTTCATCATCACCCCTCTCACCCGCTCCAGCAGCAGGCAGACAGATGTGAGAGCGGCATTGTAAACATCAGACAATCTCCCCCGTAAAGAGAAATTTTCTCCAATTTGACGTAAATGGCCTCTTTGTCTCCTCTCTCAAACCATCAATTCTCTCTATCCAGAATGTGAACATCTCTTTCACCACTTATCTAAGTCCAGTGTGAGTTTTATAACTGCTTAGCTGTCATGGTTAACTTAGCATAATGTGAATCTCTACATTAATTATATCAATACAACATATTCATGACTTACTTGTCTCTCTGCTGGTGAATACGTCACTGCTTATTATGAAACACCATAAACAGTAGCTGAAAGACATCCGATCCAAAATGTGTTTCTGTTTGAGCAGTTTGACTCGAGAATCTCTTTTCATGTCCCTCTCCCGATGGAGGAAGACTTCTGTGTTCTTTCTTAAAATATGAGTTGGTCTCATTCACATACAGGCATGACATGTGATATCCCAATATAGTTGAAACTTGTCATGGTCCATTATGCAAATACATGCAGATTATACAAGCTCTGTAGCCTGAAGCAGAAGAGACATAACAAAATGTGGAGCGACTGTGTGTGTGTTTGTTGCTGTTTTAGCCAGTTTCATGTTCAGAATGAAGTGGAATTGGTTATGGTGGATGGACCTTTTTGTTTTGTTTTTTATAAACATGTTTGAGTTATTAATGAGGGATACAAATAGCTGTGGTTTTAAGTAGTTTATTAGACTTTTTTGTGGTGAACAGTATTTGATAAAACATTCAGTGCTGAGTATCTTTACAAGTCTTAAAATGTAGTACATATTAACTGAAAACAGTATTTAGTTTGCTGTGGCATTGAAAACTGTGAAAATAGACATTATGCTAAATTTACCCAAACTTTGCATTTCTTCAATTGTATTTCAACCATCAGATTTCTCCCCCTTCTACTCTGTCAACATGCACTAACCTTTATCTTCTTCCCTCAGCAGCTCTGGCTTCAAGCGGAACAATCCCCATCACCTCATTAGAAGGCGGTAACCTGCTGTTTGCTAACACATCTGCCGGTAACACGCCCAACCTGGTGACCACGCCCCTCTTCCTGAACCCCCAGAACCTGTCGCTGCTCACCAGCAACCCAGTCAGCCTGGTGCAGGCTGGCACGGGGGGGCTGCAGCTCACCGCTGATGCTCATCACCATCAAGTCACCACGGCTGCCGTGCCTGTGCAGGCCTCGACCATTACCACTGCCTCCAAGGCTCAGTGAAGCCTGTCAGGCTGCGTCCCAAATGACGCCCTATTTCTTATGTCGTGCACTACTGTTATCACACCATGTAGGGAATAGGGACGTTGTTGAATATAGGCTATGTGCTTCACTAACCACCCGACATTCTTTCTGTTTTCCTCTTTCATTATTTAATCCTTTTGCTGCCATGCAAAAGAAAACGGCCTCTGAGGAGGTTCGGGTCGACTTTTCTTTTGTAGTTTGTTCACTCTTCTTCTTCCTTTTCTTATGATTCCTGGATATTTTTCACAGTGTCACGAACAGTAGGCAGATGGACACTGTTGCTGGCCTGCCGCTCCTTATGAAACTTGACAAGTGTCCAGGAAGAAAATAACCATCTGGCTGTTTGTTTCTCCACCTCACATTTTGTATATATATCCTATTTCCAGGTCAGATATCCTATGAAATACTTCTAACCAAAAATTTTAGGATTTTGCTCTTATATTGTTCAAACTAAACTGATTTACTACCAATTTTACAATATTCATCATCACTAATGGGGACATGTCTGTCTCCGCCATCAATAACGATCTCTTTTGGGTCCTTTGGACAGGCCTTGACACAGATAATGTCAAAGTTCTATTTCAGAGATCTTTTTTCTTTAACTCAACTGTCTGTATTTTATTTTTATTTTTTTCATAGTCAGAACTTTGTAAGTCTAATATTAAGTTAAGAGTTAACTATCAATTTTTAATCGTGGTTATAAGGCTTTAAAAACAAGTAATAAGTGGCCGATATAAAGGTTATCATTGCTTTAAGGGTCAGAGGGACCAGGTGTGTCTCTCTGGGTCTCTCTTTCTGGAAACACTGAGTTTTACATTTTGCAGCAGTGGCAGAGCAGCCACAGAGCTTTTGTAAAATGAAAGTCTAGGTCAAGGACCATAGACACTGATGATTGGAAACATGTGGAGAGCTTTAAAAAGAGCTGCAGACGTGCCGTCCTGTGTCCGATGTAAGGGTGATGTGTTTTGGATTGTGAATTAGTGGAACAAATGTACATTATGGTTGGATTCAGAGGAAGGAGTCTGCATGTGTTCTCTACAGCTCAGGCAGATGCTGAGTTCAGTAACCACACAATCCACGCGGCTCTGTGGGTTCCTGGTCTGTTTAGGGAAGTGTAGTGGGAGCGTCATGGTCACCATGCCGACTGTATGGTGGCGTTGGCTAGATGGGTTGTTGTTGTTTTATTCTTTTTTGAAATAGAAGTACCGTCGTATCTACTTGTGCACAGTATCTGTACCAAAAAACTGGATTGATAAGCTGCAGTCTGTCTGTTTTGGGAGAAATGAAATTCTTTGTGTCTGCAGTGATTTGACTGGCTTACTTCAAGATATACCAAAAATATTTGTTAAAACAATTGCTGTGTGTAGTCAGTGTAGCTTAGTCTAGTCAATATATTTATGAGTACAAAAATCTGTCATTGTCAGCAAAATATAGAAATGCAATATTTTGATGATCATTTTCCAAAGATTACCTTATTTTTTAATTTGATCGAGTGTCTCATTGCTCAGCTTTTCATTGGCAGCACAACCGACCAAAAAGCGGGATTGGTGCGTTGGGGCACGAGAAGGTGGTTTCCTTTCATACAATTTAGCTCTGTTTGACTCGGTTTTCTCACTTGGGCCTCGCCCTTAACGCCTGATCCTGTTTTCTCTCATTGTTTTTCTCAGCCATTTGATGGCTTTGATTGTTTTCCTTCGTAATACGTTTGGCCATTTTGGTAGCAGTTTTGAACTATTCTGAAGCATCCGGGAAAGAATCTGTTATTTTTTTGGGTTTGTACTAATATTCAGCCATAAAACAACAGCTTCAACCAAAGTGGTTCTCCTCAGTAGTTGCTGTGCCTCTGTGAGCACACAAGTTGCTGTTCATATGATCACTACTCTCCACTTGGCTAGCATTACTTTATTCTACTCTCACGTCTGTCGATAACCAATTCATCCATGATTTGGTGCTGCTGGACAGAGGCCCCAGTACACTTCAAACAAAGTCGAACTGAAAGACGCCTTGCGAGCTCCTACACGCAGTGATTCAGGCTCTTTTGGGTGTTCTTTGTGCAAGGAGAACTTTGTCTTCTGTCTTTTCTACTTCTGATAACTCCCCCTAGCTATGATTTGTCCAAATATCACGTAATTTTGTGTCACCGCTGAGGGGCCAGCGGGCAGAGCTTGACTTTTGTTTTGGTTCCTTCACTACTTCACCTGCTGTTGAAGGAACACGCATCTAAACTCTGCATTTGTGGAAGTAACAGATAAAATTCTCCCAT
>OMOW01040470.1:0-12137 GCA_900312555.1 Lamprogrammus exutus
TCGTTTCCAACATATTTCCTCCGTGATAGTGTTGTGCAAACAGCTACGGCGAGTGATTAGATTAGAAAAAGTGATAATAACTCGATTGCCACCAAGTTCATCCAAATCATTTCTCTTCTCGTTAGCGGTGGTATGATGTTGTGGCAGATTTATGGCGGTATAACGTAGCAAATTAAAAGACACGAGTACGTGTGAGGAATGAGAATTGATTAAAAAAATAAAAAATAAAAAAGCCCGTCCCTCCCATCTTCCCCGGCCCCCCAACATCATAAACAACTAACGGTTTTATCAGTTTACTGTCCCGTTATATTTTATGCTGACAAGGGAGTCGCCGCAGGAAAGAAACATCTTCCCTCTTATGGATTTTATCCCGCATTTACACGTCAGCGGTGCAGGCGAACGCCGACCATCCGTGGCTTCCTTTAGGGTTCCCACACTAAGTGAAAGGGAAAGTCGATACTGTTTAAAAGCCCCTCGCAAGATTATCTTAAATGAGCACTTCAGAGCTTTGCCAAAGGTGACGCGCCTGACGTGCTCCCTCACTTTTTGGGTCTATTGGCAGGTGATTGTTCACCAACACAAAAGCACTTTCCCTGCCAACACACACACACACACACACAAACACGACCTCCTTTTCTCTGCCTCTCATTCTTCCCTTTCAAGTTCGTTCCCGCCGCATCCCCCCGCACCCTCATTGTCTCTCCATCCGTCTCCCGTGTCCCCTCTCCTTTCCCATCTCACCCCCGTTTTTGAAGTGTGAGCCTCTTTTGGACAGCTAAGGGGAAATGACTCAGAAACTGGGGCTCAAGTTTCGATTACAACTGTTAATCAAAAAATCTACACTGCCCAGCGTGGCGTGATGTGAAAAATGGTTTTGGTTTCAATCTGTCAAAGCCACTATATGTTAGATGCACAGGCCCATATGAAGATGTATTGTCGACGCACAACGCTCGGGCTCTCTACAGAATTAGAAAAATGAAAACACTCCTAAGACAACGTGAAAAATACATCCGTGACGAGCGGACAAATGAAGGCAAAAACATGAGTTTATTGTACGTACTGCATCTTCCCCGGCTCGGTGCCACACATCCATTATATTCACCTGCAACCAGAGGTGGAAAGTACATTTACTCAAGTACTACTCGCCCTTTACTTCAGTCTTTCCATTCTACCTTTGCCTCACTACATTTCAGGGGGGAAATACTGTAGTTTTTACTCCACGACGCAGCATAGATCTGATGGCTGTAGTTGCTACTTTGCAGATCTACGAGATTAAGGTGTGTGTCGTCAGGTGGAAAGCTTGGTTCTCAACATTTCAGGGGCTCTGAAAACAGCAGCAATGTGTCAGCTCAGTGACAAATACTTTCTTAATCAAGAGTTTTACAGGAATTAATTTATTGAATATCATCTTCTTTTCTTATTTGTGCCAAGCTCTGCCTTTGAAATTGTACAGAAATAAAATTAAATCAGTATTGGCAGTAAAACCTACTCAAGTATCCAGAGTAAAAATCAAAAATTAAATTAAAGTAAATTTCCAGTGCAGATTAAAGCTACAGTGTGTAACTTTTTAAAAACACTATTTTGAAGAATTCCCTGAAATCCTCATTACATCCTGATAGGAAACCATGAATTCAGTTCTGTTCACTCTGTAGCGCCTCCTGCTGATAGTATCTGAGCCCCGCCCCCCGTCTATACCACCGTCTACCACAAGGGGAATCGCTACATCAACTGTCAATCGTGTCTCATGCTCTGGGGTGGGAGGAGTTGTGGTGCAGCAGGCAGTCATCACCCACTGTACAATCTCACAGACTGCTGCTTTAAGGATTACACTCTCCTTTACAATGTATTTATTTTAAACAAAGGCTGTTATTTGCCACATATAGCTCAGAAATGCACCAGAGAAACAACGGTAAACCACAAGACTCACGGCGAGACTCAGCAGGCCTCACCTTCACCCGCTGACATTGGTGGACTTGACAGATTTGCAGGCTCTAACAGACCAGTATGGCCTTAAAAAAAAGCTTATACATACATCATAAAACATTAGTAACCTACATTCACATTGCAGTAACTTGTTCATCCTTGTATTTTAAATAAAAAGTGTCAATATAATGTGAGACTTGTCATTAAAATCCTTTATTTCAGTCGTTATTGTTGGGGTGCACCATTGTGCCTCAGCGTACATATGTAAAACAATTATATCTAAATTTTCTCTTTGGCTGCGTTTCCTTAAGCCGCCTGGATTTGGATGAGTGTCTTTCACATCTCTCTACGCCGAATTCAAAACGTTTCTCAAACACCGAAGGATTAAAAAGGAGTCACGAATAATTGAGGGAAGGACTTAATTTGGCAGTTTGCCACAGTGTCACCGTTGCCATCGGAAGCTGCTGGAGTGAGAACTATTGGTAGTGAGGAGCTTTTTGGAGCGAGGAGACAAACATGGTATAAGAGTCTGGCAGGCATTCATAATTGCCGAAGTTTAAACTGCCTCCTGTAGGGCCGGCGGCTGAGTCTAATCTGGGATGACACAACTTTTACGCGCTCGATCCCCACCGACAACTCACTGTTGTTAACGCTCATGCTCTACATTTCATTCTTCGCCAAGAGGAAAGCGCTTGCGGTTTCGGCTACACTGTAGCTACATGCAAAGAGAATCTCTGCACACTCGTGACTCGATCAGTCCTCATCGCGGCAAATCTTGATAAAAATGCGGCGATGGAAGTAAATGAAGGGAGAGGACGAGCGTATAGGCTGCGGCGCCTCACGCTGTGTCCTCCCCTCGTGGCAGCATCGAGGCTTAAAGCTCTCCTCTGAGACTAAATTAAAGGATCTTCCTCCTCTGCCCTGGCTCCTCTGTGCTCCTCTACCTCTCTGTTGGGTGGCGTTCACCACAATGAGATGGAAATGTGACACAGTTAGCTTAGACTCCTGCCTGGGCTCGTACATAGGGAGTGGAGGTGTGTGTGACATATTTCCTGCGACTCCTGGCTGCTCCCAGAACAGCTGCTGAGGACTGTTATGACAGCTTTCCACTGAGAGCACAGGAATCCATCTTCTCTCCTCGACACTTCTATTCCAGTTCAGTCACTCTCAGTTTTTCCCCTTTCCGCAGTTTTTTGCAATGCTGTCATTCAAGCTGGAAAGATTAGATTTTCGGAGGCTAAAACGTGTGGGAAAAGCATTACTCTTCTGAATATCACTTGGCAGATATAATTACTCAGTCCTGTGAAAACACGATTTGAGGAAATAGAGCTCCTGGATGCTGGCACCACTTACAGGCACATTAGAACGATGCCCTTTGATCGGGCGTCTGCGCTAACCGTCCTTTCAGGGAACTTTTGACAGCTCAGGTGATTCAGAGGTAATGCCTTTGGACAAACGCAGCATCAGACAGAAGCACGAAAAGGCGAAACAAAACTCTTCCGCCTCCGAGTCTTCTCTTAGTCCATCCACTTCATTGTGCTGTATTTAATTTGACATGCTGGGAAAATACACACACTTTGTTCTTTCCGCCAACGTTGCAAAAGGCAGAAGAGGGGCGAGCAGGGGCTGTGCTACCAACACGTCGCTTACAGTGAATAATCTTGAAACGGGCACCTGTTTACACCGGCTTTGCTGTGCGACGGCAGCAGTAAACCAGGAGCGGCCACGGAGGCTTATGCATAAAGCTGTGCTGCGAGATACAACATTTAGAGGTAGAAAAAATTAAACCCTTCGTCCCTGAAAAGAAAACAACAACAACAAAAAACCCTTAACAACAATAGAAGAGGATTTCGTCTTGTTTGCGGCGAGACGTTCAAATTTTTATTTCTTTTTATAATCACTTCAAAACAGAGGACATTCATGTTGCACTGAGGTGGTCTGGCTGTGGGTGAAAAAAAGGGGCTGAAATATTCATAGGATGCTGCATATATATGAGCGCAGATGAGCGAGAAAGGGAAGCACCGAACAGTCAACCACAGGGTAAACTGAGTGTGTGTGTGTGTGTGTGTGGAGAGAGTGGGGATCTGATTTCAAGCAATTGAGAAACCCCACAAAAAACGAATAGATCACACACACATCGAAACCCTGCAAAACGCACCGGAAAACTAGAAACGATGAAAACAGACTCTAATTCTGTATATATCTATATGAAGGAAAAAGTTACATAAAATATATCCACAGCATTCACAGTGAAACTTACAAACTAGGAGAGTCAACGAGGTTGTTTAGCACTTTGCTGTTTACAAAATGTGAGGGACAAAAACAGAATCGTGTTTGGAGGTTAGAGTGCAATTGTTGTGTTTCTCGGATCCGCCTGTTTTTCCACTAATTTGCTGAAAATACCTGAAACATTAGTGTAAATATCTCGCTGAAATTATGAAAAAAACACTTTCTGAACTCTATAACAGACTAAATGACTTGTTGAGAATGCCTATATTTGTTCTGTTTCTTGAAATAAGCATCACCATCTTGTGTTCTTATAATAGACACGTGGAGTGTGTGGTACTTGTTTGGACACGATGTGCGTTTTCGAAGTTTGTTTCCCTAAAATATCCGCCGCAAGCAACTTTAATCAGCTACAGCCTGATTAATTGGTTCAGTCTAATCGCTTGGTTAAAGGCGAGGCAAGGAAGTCAGAGATGTGGGACACAAACGCCCATCTGCGCTGTCAGAGTCGTCCGCTTTATGTACCATCAACCGCTTCAGAAAAGGTCAGCACGACGTCATGCTTCGGAAAAAAGTGTCAACAGGAGGCGATGGTGTAGCTACCTATGGAGAAACAAACAACACATTACAGTCATTGATAGTCTCTTGTGTGTTAATATGGGGAATAATAATGAGTGTTATAATTGGGATTGGTGTATCACTTTTCCACCAAGATTACATTCACACCTTTTTTGAATAAGCTTGCGAACAAACAAACCCACAGATTCGTGTTTAAAACCGTGTTTAAAGGTGGAGATGCTGCTGGATACTCAAACAAGGAGGTAACGCGACAAATTGTGCTTTTGAGAGAGCTTCATCGAGAATGCGGAGTGGCGTTGACCTTGCAGTCAGGCGAGCGAAAAGCAGATCCCAAAACGCCGCGGAGCCCAGGGTCGATCAAACTCTTGCCGAAAGCCTTTTCTAAGCTCCAAACTCTCAAATCACCGCTTCTGAACTCTCGGACCACAGTGCAAAGCTTCTCGGGCTTTTCTTGGCTTTCGTCTGTGTGTTTCTACCAATTTGTTCTGAGCCTTTTTACGCTTCCAACCATTAGCAGACCACCTACCTCTCTCTCTCTCTCTCTCTCACACACACACACTCTTTCCTGCACACGCCAGCAGAATTTAGACAACGCATGTATTATGTATAAGCGAAATAAACAGAGAAGCACCTGCCATTTATATGACACACTTGCGAGATCGTGGGACAGGAGCGATTAGATTCGTCGTGTAAAGCTTCAGCGGGAGAAAAAAATAAAGTCAGATGCAAACGCTCTTAATAAATCCGCTTGATTTCTTCCTGACGCTTTCCTCTCCGTGTCATCTTGTAGCCAATTACATTAAGCCACCACTCCCCCTCTTGCTGGGAGTCTATTAAAGCGGGCCTTAATCTAATAGAGGGCTTATGTATATGTTGTTGTGATAATTATTTCTCTCATTGAGGGTGATAGCACCTTCATCAAACACAGCCTGACTCCGGAGGACCTCCCCTCGCAGGACTAAATTAAAACAGCTGCGTAATGCAACGTTGCCATGCGCTGCGGCTTTTACGCTTATGAGAATAATCGCCCCCAAGGTTGGGCCGGGGCACTTTCCTATTAAATGGTCCCTGGCTTTATGGCTCAGGCAGTGGTGGAGATACGGAAAAATCTACAGAACGTTTGCCCTAATGGAGGTGTAAGCTATGATTTCCACCTTGAAATGTTAAACAGAGGGGCAGGTGTAATGATTCCACCCCGCAAAGCCACAGTGGGAGGGGAAACTGCGGTCAGGTCTCGGGAATTATAGCCACGTTCTTTCTTAATGTGCCCCGCCCGTCAGAGGCTCTGGGGGCCATTGGCACTAAGGTTCATTTCCAAGACTTCTTTGCTCTAATTTACATACGATGTGCATCCTTGTCGCCCTCTTGCACGTTTGTCCACAATCTTCCCAGTAACTACGACACGTTCGAGCCCCTATTAGGCAGAACTTTACAAAGTGCTTCCTTCTTTGTTTTGTTTGTACAGGTGGTTCGCTTCATCCTTGAGAAGGACCCGCATTTTACTTTCAAAGCGTCCCGTGTTTTGCACCCACAGAACAATGCCAACCAGATGTGGCACTTAAAACCTTTGGAGTCTCGCAGGAGAGTTTCGAGCTCTTTAAAAATGTTGTACGACTCTCCGAAGGTTTCGTTACGCCCGCACAGTCCTGCCTCTCACCTTGGTTCTGCACCTTGGTGATAATCAAACCCAAGTAACTGAAACGTTGCACTTTTCTTTTTTTAAACATTACACAATTACATTCACAGTTACATTTTGTCTAATGAGGACAAACAGTGGAGCAGTAATTGCGAACTTGTGCATTGCTGTGCTTTTACCTGCAGAAAGCAAAAACAAAGGACACACAAAACAGCACGACTTCAGCGCTGATACTGCTCTGCAACTGCAATTTACCTTTCATGATGTATTAACGTTCACAAACCCCCAAAGCATGCTGGGAGACTTACTACCAAGGTGCAGCAGTGGCATTAAACTGTTTGTGTGCCACTGTTTACATTGCTCTCCTTTGGCTTAGTGTTTTTGCTCCTTTGTCTGTAGTATCTAACGTTAGGTTTTTGTACTTTGCATGTTTCTTACCTACAGTACATCCCTGCCCACTGTTTTTGTGTCTCTCTACGTGGTTAACTGTGAACTCTGCGAGCTCTATGCGTCAGTAGTTTCTTTTCACAGGTTTTGACATCATCTCTACACATATGGAGAATATAGCTGATTGGGCAAAATCCTTTTTTATTGATTCACAAAACCTGAATTTCAGCAATTTCTTTCACAACAAGACAAGTAAGCCAAACATTAATGTACATATTGTTCCAAGGCTTCACCCATCAATTAAGGTATAGCTGAGGAGTTTGGCAGGCTAGTATAGTACTGCCTAAGGTAATTTATAATTATGCTGCGTTGAGGAGCAGATGTAATGAGAATTTAATAGTTCCTCTCTTTCTTTTTTTTAACCTGCATCTTTCCATCAAACTATGGAAACGTCTACAAACAATTTGCAGCGACACGTCCCCGCAAAATACTGCTGACAACTTCATGAATTACACAGCACGCCTCTGTGTGAAGTACACAAACCTTTCATATCAAACTCAGAAGTTCATAATATCAGAGGGCACTGGCTGATGATAACACATCCAGGGAACTCAAAAGGCCTAGGGAGAAAATTACACATATCCCAACAGCAATATCATGGCCAAAATGAAAGTGATAAGTCTGCCGCCGAGGTGAAAATAAAGCTATGAATATATCAGTGTGTTAGGGTGCAATTTCTCTGATTGTCCAAGTGCATCCCAAGCCTGTGCTTTATACATTTTTGATCTGAATAGAATAAGACATCCATGAGTCTTATTTACCAAATATGATGGATAAGAAAAGCTTAAGACAAAGCGGCAATCATTAAGCTGAAGTGTAAAAGCGATTGTGTGGATCTCCGCTGCTCTCCTGGATCTCCGCAGACACTTTGTGTATCAAAAGGCTGTGTTGTTGTTTCCATTCGCGACTGATTTCAGAAATCAAAGTTGAACTGAGGCCGCATCGGCAAGAGTGTCAGACAGCCGGACATGGATATTAAAATGACTTAAACTCGCAACACTGGAACAATTTGTTATTGCCTCCACCGCTGGGGTTATTCTGTTTTCTCACCTGTGCTTTGTTTGTTTTTATCACTCGGATTCCTCAGAAAGCCCTATACCGATTTTGATGCAACTCAGCGTAAGGGTGAGGCATGGCGCAGGGTAGAACCTATTAAAGTTTGGTGCCGATCTGGATTCCTTAACATTGCAAGATGGGATATTTTTGGATGTTTTTGTGAATTTCGTCAAAAGGCATTTACCAATCTCATTGCAAAACAAATTCTGCCTTATTCATCCCAGGATAGACTTTTGATAGTTGCAGTTTTGTCCAGATCCAGATAATGTTTTTAAATGACTCTCTTTCGGACAGTTTGGTGCAGGAGTGGTTAACGTTATTGCCTCATAGGGTTTCAAATCCCTGTGCAAAGGCTTGTTCTACCTTGGAGGACATATTCAAACTAATGAGTGCCCTTCTAGTTTTGTAATGCTCTTCTTGGTCTTTTTAGTCTTGATCTATATTTTACCTGCAGTGCAGTCACATAATTAACTATAATCACCCACAAATGCACCTCACATCAAGTCAAAAAAAGGAGAAAAAAGCAATTCCACTGCTCCGCATCTCAGGGCCAGGATCAGGAGCAGGATCGCAGTCCACGAGACTGTACAAAACTGTTCCAGTTAGCTGAGGAGCTCAGCCCATTTTCAAGTACCAACCGCTGTGTTTCCTGTCAGCTGCATGACAAATAACACTCAGGGGTCCTCAAATGCACCAACTTTCCAAAGTTGTATAAGGATGAATTCAAGTTCTCATATATGCATAATTCATTGTCATTATTCTTTCTCTCCTGTCACTTGCCGATGTGTTTGAGTTCAAGGGCAAAGATGAAATGATAGTACAAAGGGGTTGGATAACTCACAATGGTAAAATGGCATTATATCTCTTGCTTAATGTTTAATCAGCACTGTCACTGAGCCCACACAAGGCTCAGTCAGACTACTCAATTTCAATGACTCCATTGCGCTTGTGTGTGTGTGTGTGTGTGCGTGTTTGTCAATGTGCATGGCTGCGTATGCGACCAGCTTAGAAGCTAACATTCTTTATGAAATGTCCCAGAAACTTTCTCTTCTGTCAGAGTATTTTTGGCGCAGAATAAGAGCTGGAAATCACCAATTAAAATGTCAATGCAAAAACCCAGCAGTCAGGACAATGACAGACTTTCATCGCACTGACGCAATGTTCCACATACATATTGTATAATTGCTTTACCAATTAATTTAATGAATTCTTGTCCTTTGATCCAAAGTAGCTGCTCCAAACCTGGTCATCACAAGTCGATTCAAGAGAGAAATTAAGCTGTTAAAGTTTTAATTATTATGAAAATAATCCCACAATGGATAAAATACTCCACTACCACTATATGGATATCTAAAACAAAATGATTGTAAATCCAGTAAAATTCTACTTGATGCATTAATTATTTTTGATGATGAATTGTTGTATATTGTGATGCATCCAAAATTTGAAATAAAGCGTATCTCCAATTTTGGATATTATAGAATGAAATAATGAAAATTCTGTAATAAAAAGTTTTTGTTTTTTTAAATCAAATTTCATTTGAAAGATTACGTGCTCATACACATTAGAGCAGTCATTCTCAAACTGTGATATGTGTATCATCTTAAAGGGCACCCTGGTGGTACACTACATGAAATATCTGCTGTCACTCTAATCTATGGAAATTCTCTTAATGTGGCGAATAAATCCCCAATTAAATCGTTTCATGTCTGGTTTAATTACTATTCTCTTAATTATAAAGTTAGATTCTCGAATGGATGAAATATTCACACGCAAAGGTTCTCTAGTTCTTCGTTGTGGTTTGTTTAGAGATGATACCCTTCTAAAGCTCATAATGTGTAAAATTGAGTCATTCAAGCTGAAATGAGTTAATAACGCACAGTAATGACATTTTGAGTTCATTGTTATAATTGTTGAGAGAATTGTTGTGGATCATGCAGAAAATATGACAGAATCCTCAGATAAAGTCGCTCAAAATGTACAGAGTAAACAGACTCACGTCTACAAAACCTTAAATAGTGACACGCTGTAAAGGAGATGCGCAAATTCTTTGTAATAGCAAATTATAGGGAAATAAATGGTTTTTACAAAAGGTTTGTATCTTCAACAAAGATTGTTGAAATTTAATTAATTGATCATTTGATCATTTACCAAACTGACACTTCTGTCTTGAAATTCTGATTGATTAAATCATAGCTACAAATCATAAAAATGCCCCTGCAGCTTCTATTAATAAATGTATAAATCTTTGATGCTAAAACCGAGGCAGACGCGTGCTTGACATCATTTTGTGGGCATGAACCACAAAGCCTCAGTATGTAACGCTTGTTGCTGTCCAAAGCTAATCTGGATGCACAGCGCCCCTCTGATAGAGACTTTTCAGATGGCCAAATGGAGACTCATTATGTTTGACAAGAAAATATCACTATCATTTCTCTTTCAAAGCAGCCCCTTTGACACAAAACAAACAAGCTGAGGCATCACTATATGCAAGGCATCATGGGAAGGGACGATTATATTCTCTTGACAAGTCTTATTTAGACGTGTGCACTCGAACACATTAGGCTCTTTATTTACTGTCTCTCCAGACATTAGAGGCACTTTGTTGGCCGAGGTGCCTGCCACATCTGTGTCTTGCATGTTTAAGAGTCCACATTTTTAAATCACATGACTGCCAAACTGGCGATACATGTCTGCACAACATTATCTTTGCTTGCTTTTTAATATGCACGCAACCAGCAATTCTACATCATTCCCCACGATAAAGATCAGTGATTATAAAATGTTCGATCGATGAGATTAATCGTGCACAGAACTCTCCCACGCTCTTCAAAAGGGGGAGGAGGGGAGCGAAGATGCACCACATTGCTTCTGTTTAATGTCATGTAAAGTACATCCATCCGAGTGAAAGCAAATAATCTAGCACTACAAGATGCGCCTTTGGCAACAGACCACTCTTCTGGTAACAGATAGTGCTGGGGTGTTCAATCAGCAGTCAGGAGGGTAACAAGAGTGAAATCCTATCCCGTGGTGTCTAATAGCATAACTCCCTCCATCACTAACATTGGAGGCAGTCGGGGGCAAAGGTGATTCTGCCTCCCATGTTATCAGAACCATGGTGACAGATCCTCAACAGATGTGTGTGTGCAGAATACAAAAATAGCCTGGATTTAATGACTCTGGAGTGGTTCCAAAAATGTGTCCTACCCTTCGTCTATGAACTGTGAAAGTTATCTGACTGGGGAAAAAGAGATCTCTCGCCTGCACCCCAGTCGATTTGCGTCTCGAGTCAGGGCCTTTACAAATCAAGCTGTTTGATCCGGCTCTGTTGCCTGCGCCGTCTGCTCCTGTGCATTGCCTCGGAGTCGGTGAGCAGCTCTGGCCTATTGACCGAGGCAGCTGTGACGCCCACGCCAGCCGACACCTCCGAATTTCCATTCAGTTCGTCTTAGGAGTTTGAGAAAAGCTTCAGCACGGGAAATAAGAACATGTCAACATTGATTCATGTCAAAAACAAAACTGCTGTGTCTTTGTGTACAATGAGTGTGTGTGTTTCTGTGGGAATGTGGATGCATTTGTATATTTAAGTACAATTTCCTGATCGTGACTATGAACTCTAACACTGTGTAATTTAATGTGATCAAACATGATCTAAATGTTAAATTGCACTTCACATATGCTGCTGTGGACTCAGGAAAAATTTGACAAACTATAAATTGCCTGTTAAATTAATCCAAATCTGCATATTTTAATTCTGATCAACAGATCTTCCCAGAGTCCTTTGCTTACACCAAAAAGGTGGACACTGTTTTCTGACCCTTTATCAGAGCGCAATCTCAGTGTCTGGATAAAATAACATCTGTTGACAGGATTTGCATTTACACCTTGCACTAACGAGCATTCTCGAGGATGGTCTTTATTTATTTTTAAAAGAACAAATCACCTTTGACCTTTGTTGACATGCGAGGCTCAGGTACCTATTTACGACAAGTACTCCCATTCAAAATAACTTTATGAATGAGAGTGAGAGGAGCTGTGAGGATGCGGCGAGGTGACATTTTCAATTCTTGGGCCTATTTTTTATATTCCATGAATGTGTCCGAGCTGCATTTACACCTGGCAAACCGTGACGGCAACCTAATTACAGAGCAAGTCAGATCACATCCACCTGTGATCTGTAAGGTCGGGATGCATCCTGATCACCATGCAAGTTATCCAGATAATGCATTTTTCCACGACTCTTACCGCTGTTACACACAAAGGCTATTCA
>OMOW01040553.1:16084-29151 GCA_900312555.1 Lamprogrammus exutus
GAGGTCTCGACAGCGGAGGATAAAAAAAGACATAAAGACAGGTGTATGAACAAGAGTGGGGAGTTAGTAAGAGACCAAAATGGCAGGTTATTGACTGGCAGGTACTCCTTACTGTTTGATCAATCGTCTGATGAGCTGCCACATTATGGTCCACATTTTATGTAGAAAAATCCATGCAAAACCCGAATAAACATCAAAGTTTTCTCCTCCCCAGTGCAGGTCCTCATTTAACCTATTCAGCTCGCTGCCAACCTGGCAACATTCACATTGGCAGATGAGTTAAATAAGTAATGATCCTACTGCTGCTGACTATATTTACTTTCTTTTTTCTCTGCTGCACAGAACCTTCTCCTTATTTACCCAAGCCTGAGCTCCTGGCTTGTGTTCCCCCCCTGTTTTTCTAATTTACGCAACCATCCGCAACTTTTCGTAAATGCATGCAAGGCAATAAACGCAGAAATGGGTCAGACGGTTGTTTGCGTTGCTTGTAATTGCAGGTGCACGCCTGTC
This sequence comes from Lamprogrammus exutus, assembly GCA_900312555.1. NCBI lineage: Eukaryota > Metazoa > Chordata > Actinopteri > Ophidiiformes > Ophidiidae > Lamprogrammus > Lamprogrammus exutus. Next base: position 16,595 of record OMOW01040553.1, read on the forward strand.
ATGGCTTTGTGTTGAAGTAGTCTTCTTCGTTACAGTAATATATGTTTGCAATATGATAGGGGCTGACATGTCCAGACCTTAATATTTTTGACCCAAATGCCAGATAGAACCTTAGATAGAATATTGATGTCATGATTTAGATTTGTACAAAGGATACCAAAAAAAATACAATTGCCACTAGATGGCGACAAAGTGCACTTAGCGCTGGCAGTGGATTTGTTTTAGTTAGTTAGATTGTGCTAGCAAAGCGAGCCAACTTAAACACATGTACTGATTTTAGTAGAATCATTCACTAGGTAACTGCTTTGTCATGTGTAAACTAAATATAGTAGTTGGTGCTGCTGTGTATTCTTCAGTCATTTCTTTTAATTGATTCGTTTCATTACACGGGCATAGTAATTGTGGTTAAGCATTACTGCCAGTTGGTGTGCATCAGTGTATGTGATGTTATTTTTACATAACATGAGGGAATGAAGGGTGTCCTCTTCGTCCTGCTTTGCCTTACCTTGTCTCCTCTCCTCTAGATGTTTTTTGTCAGACTCTCGTCAGCACCCTGGAGGACACACCTGGCCTGCGTTTCTTCTGGAGCACCTTCAAGCCGTTAGTGCAAGGGAAAGTCCTCTACGCACCTGATACGCCTGCTGCTCGACTCATGGTGCAAGAGGTGAGACCCATGCACAAACCTGCAAACGTGTTTGTATAAATCATTTATGCACTCGTGTTAAGAACAGTTGCTGAATAATTTGTGGATCAACGGTGCGTATGCAGTGAATCAGACCAATTACAGGTCAGTGTGAAGACGAGAACAGTGGATGTCACATAAGGCAAGAGCCCGGCTGGGAAAGAAGTCATTAGTTCCTCAGGAGGCCTGTCCGTGTGGCGTAGTGAATGGAATGCATTTTCATGACATTTCTCAATGAATATTAACATCATTCTGACAACCGCACAAGCAAAACAAACAACAGACAACTGAGGATTTTGCAACAAGAATATTGTGCGGGCGATAAAGAGCGTGAGCAAGATCCACCGACCCCACAGCGAGCGGCTCGGCGTCGGCGCAGGAGGAACTCCTCGCTCCAGGCGTAGACTGTTTACAGGTTGATGTTCGGGGGTAAATAACCCCATTTACATTTATCCCCGTGGGGGGTGGAGTGTAACAATGTGATGGGTTTCTCGAGGGATTAGGTGAAATGTGCAGATGTGGTGTACTTTCATGTCTGAATTGACTTGCAGCAGGCTCGGTGGGTGTGCTTACAGCCGGTGGATGGCAAGATGAAGGCGTCTCTTATCATTGTGTTTCTTTTTGATTCAGGCGAACGGGACATTCAACGCCCTGGCGATGTTAAAAGAGCTCGCCGACTCGTGGGACGAACTTGGGCCGCGCGTGTGGGATTTCTTTGAAAGCAGCCCCCAAGTGAATGCACTACGGGTAAGATTTTGGTTCTGGATCTGCGGGATCACGTGACCCGGATCACTGCATCTCACATAGCCATGACTTACTTTTTAAAATGTATACCAAATGGGCTGTATTTTTACATTTCCCCTACTTAAGCAAAGCTGCCTTTACACAGTCCTGTTTTTATACTTGCAGGTGTGTATATACACGTTATGTATATCAATTTGTTCTACTTTCTGTTGGATATGGAAAGTGAGAAGGCAAAGTAATTCTGGATAAGTGCAGGATAATTTTCATCCTGGCAGAAAGGATTATGTGAAAGCAGAGGACATGGACACTTCCCCACCACTTCTCTCTCTCTCTCTCTCCTCTCTCTCGCTGCATTTCCTTGACACTGACATTACTCCAGTGTCACTCCAAATGAGCTTATAGGCAGCTGGAGGGTAGCAGACATTGGGAGCTCCATATAGCCAGGGTATTCATTACCCTAGCCCTAACCTTTACACAAATGGGCCGGCAATCCTCCTTTGTCTTCATTTTCTCCCAGCCTAGCTCTCTCTCGCTCTCTCTCTCTCTCTCTCTCTCTCGCTCTCGCTCTGTCTTCCTCTCTCTCTCCACCCGTTGGTATGAAGCGGGTGGCTTGGAAGCTTTGTCATCTGCAGCGGTCCCCCAAGGTCCCACGCACATTTTTACGTGGGCGGACCAATTACCTGCACCACAACAACAAGAGTTGAGGTATAGGGTTTGGTGTTTAGACTTGACTTGAAGGACACACAATAATATGGGCCCGAGAAAGAAAAATAACTTGAACTTACAAACAATCTTTGCCTTGTTGGGGTTTTTTTTAACGTGGATTTCAAGTCCAGTATTTTCAAAGAAGCACCACCTGAAATTCATCCTGTAACATGAACGGGGACATACAGATTTACATTTAGTGGTCTATTTTGAAACCTTTTCAATGCCTTAATGTGTCCCTCTCCCTTGCTGCAACTCCACCAGTTTTAGGGACCGTTGCCCCCTCCAAAAAAAAGATGATTACCTGGATGAAAAGTCTGTAATATTTGTATATCACCTTACTATGGTACAAAATATAATAACATAACATAATACATAATAAGTGCCCTTTAACAGCACTTATACTCTTTTTAATTGTTGGACATCAAATCTAAAGGGACCCTTGAGCAAATGTCAAGCCTGGTGCACTCTCTTGTGAAGTGGCGCCTATGTAAGGACAAGCGTTATGGATTGGATCGAGTTCTCGCCGGCTCTTTGCCATTGGGGACCTGAACCATTTCCCCCTGTGCAAAAAGCACGACCAGCGAGGTCAAGGTCTTTTTTGGCCCAAATGCCGCTGAACATTAAGCAGCAGGCAACACTTTTAACCACATGTAGTAATAGCAATTCTACCGAAGCCATGCTCACACTGCTAATTAGCCAGCACGACTCCACACAAATCTCTCACTACTATTTCAAAATGACAGAGTTGAATGTTTTTCACAGGTCGTGGTCTGGAAAAGATTGATGTACTGATTTCCCTTCAAAGGTCATACGTAACCATAGCGATCACTTAATTTGACACTTTGACCTAGAATAAACCAGGCTATCATCAGAGGCGTTGACACTGAAATGCCACTGAGCAACACTGGCCAGAATATATCTGAATCACAACAAGACATTCTCATTTCTTCTACAGCATCCGTTCCACCCAAAAGGTCTAACTTCCAATTTCAAATCATTAGTAGAATGTGAGGTGTATACTTTCAATTCATGGACTTGCGACATAGACTATAACCACTTTCAGACATAAAGTTTGGAACTAAATAAGAAACTACTTTACCCAGAACTTGCAGGAGTCAGAACTTTACAGCTCCTTCAGTGAGTTCTGATCAAAACCTATCTTGGTTCCTTGGTGATAAATAAAGGGGGACATTTCCCTAAAAATATAAGACATTTATATTGAGTTTGCCATGTCGGTCGGGCTCGACAGGGTGCTGTACATTGTAGACCCGGAATGGGTGGTTTAATACCACATCTTATTATCTCTCTGTGGGATTTAGAGTCCTTTTTCAGGATTCACTGTGTGCATGACGGGTAAATTATCACCATTATGTTTCAGTTTAGTTTATGGAGTAACACTGTCATTACCGTATTATTACTTGGGCGCTAATTTCACAGCACCAGGAAAATATGCAAATACTGTGTGGGAGTAAGGAGGAGGGCCATGGCAACTAAATAGAGGGCAATACATTTAAACTAACAGGTGGGAGTAAAATGAGCTTATTATGCAGACATATCGTTTCTTTCCCTCCATACACATGCACTTATTTCATATATTTGAGCGCAGGATGTATTTTCCCATGAATCCGTATTTCCTTGATTAATTCTTGAGATTTTTAGAGGAGCTGCAGCCTGAGCCGTGACCTGAGCTGACTGGAAGAGGCTCAGGTCCTCTGGCTCAGGGTGAAGCCCTTTGAGACATTGTATGTGATATTGGGCTATACAAATAAATTTGATTTGATTTGATTTGATCCATACGTATTTGTTTGTTATCATGTAAGGTCATGTCAATTTTAATTAGCAGTGCGGGTTGCTTTTCAGTCTGCGCCTTAAGACGCTGATGTCACAATGTCCCTTAAAAAGGTCGGCGTGCATCCCAGAGCCTGAAGTACAACAGCGCCATGTAGATCTATCTAATTAATTATGCAGGAAAAGTGTGGTCGAGAACATTCATTCTTGTGTAAGTAAACTAACCATAATTTGATTTGAAATTAGACTTTGCTGTCCAGGCCAGTGTTCGCCGATGCCCTCAACCAGCGTCTCAAAGGCACGGGATGGACGGCCGAGCTGCTCGCCAACTTCCTGTACAATGGGCCACCAGGGGATCGCCCAGCTGGCATGCCGCCCTCCGACTGGCGGGACGTGCACCGCGCCATTACCCAAATCCTGCAGCTTCTCTCCAAACTCCTGGGGGTTTGTCATTCTTTTGTTTGTTCGACGGTGATGATGACATATCGACATATTCGACATATCGTAGAAGACATAATAGTTAGTTTAATAGAAAATGGTTGATGTGTTTGTTTTAAGAGGGACCAGATCAGAGAGCCTTATTTTATCATCCTCTCCCTATCAAGCTTTCATGGTTTTTGGAGAACAAGCAAAAGAGAAAACGTGCTGGTCTTTTATTTATTGAAAGTGAAACGACTTTGACATGACCAGCTGTCAAACACGCAGGAAGATCTGTCATTACGAGGCTTCCAAGATGATCATGAAATTGTCCATATGTGGCTGACTGTAGTGAATCTGTAATGGCATAAAATGCACAGCGCTGTCTGTTGGTAGGAACACACACACACACAGCTGACATTGATATATTGATCTGTGGCCCAGTTCACAGCAGAAACTCCTCTCTTTCTTGCAGTGTGTGATCGAACACATGTTCACACCCACCCACCGCCCAAACCACACACACGCACACCAACACAGTGTCCACACACAGGCAGGTGAAATGGCAGGTAGCCCCAAGCTAATATATGGTCAATGAAATTCCAAGATAACAAAATCTCTTTCTGCCTCTCACAAAATGGACATTAGTGAATGGACAGTAGAGCTTCCCATGCTGTTTGTCCAATTATTCTGTTAAGGTATTGATTACCTCAAAATTACAGCTGCAAAATATGGTAATTTGGACAGGATATCAGATTGTAGTCATTATTATAAAACAGATAATACTGGTCTGATGTTGCAGAGTCTAAATGAACCACTTGTGGTACACGATGCACAGTTTGTGAACCGCCGTCCTAGCATATCTGTGTTCTATCTACATAGAGGTAACCTAAAGTTCCTCTGATTTGTCCATTTTTTGCGGAAAACCTGCATGAAATAGTCAGGAAATAGACACACCCACCCTTCCAAATATGGTGGAATTTGCATTAATAATTTGTGCTCCACCAACCGTTCCAGTCCTGTGATATCGAATCTGTAGTGAACATAATCCTGCTGCCGTGATATTTTGTTTTCCTCCATACCGTGATATTATAGAACACCAGACTTGGAGAATCCTGGGGGAGAAATGATAAAACTATTGCAGCACTGAGATGTGTGGACAGCTGTCAGGTGCGACCGCCTCCCAGGATGCCTTGCTCATTATCGTCTCATGAAACGGGGGGACAAGGCTACAGTGCAGGGAGTTGCTAGTGAGGCTGGATCTCATTTGCTTGTCTCCGCTGAAGCCCAAAACATTTCCCACCCCCTGGCAGCGCCATATAATTTGGAACTGCACTCTGCATGGTTTGTCAAAAGCCGCATGGTACTTTTTGCAAAAAAAACCCCAAAAATCCATCTTCCCCTCTGCCAACCAGTTCACGTGTGATATATAGGAAAAAGGATATCATTTACTTAAAGAAGAGAAATTGGATCCATTTCCTCTGAGGAATTCTTTTCTAATATATTATTTTCATTTTGCTTTTTATGTCGTTTGTTTCCTTTCTCGCTCTCCGTTTTTGCAGTGTCTGGACCTGAATAAGTTTGAGGCTGCGCCCACTGAAGGCCATCTGGTGAGCAAAGCCTTGGAGCTTCTGGAGAATGGCACGTACTGGGCCGGTATTGTCTTTGAAAACCTCCAGCCGAACTCCAGCCACCCCCCTCCTTATGTCAAGTACAAAATCCGCATGGACATCGACGAAGTGGAACGCACCAATAAGGCGAAAGATCGGTAAGTGGCACAGATCAGTGTCGCTGTGTTTACCCACAGTGCTGGAAAATTTCAAATGGTAGGATTGCAATGTACAAATACTTACAAGGTAAATCCTGAATCAGAAATCAAATACTATGTAATAATTATTAGCAGTCAAATTTATTCTACTATTGAAATCATTGTGAGGAATGGATCCTGTCAAGAGAGTTAAATTGGAGATACAAATGTTCAATGCAACAGTGTGGAAAATCCAGATGTCTCCAATTTGAGTTGATTTTGCAATCAACTAATATAAATTTTGTAAATCCACAAAATTGGAAATGAAATTTTGCCTATGCCAAAAATGTAGATATAATGAGATGCAGTTTAGTGGATTTTCAACCTTTATGTAAAGTAGAGTAAATATTTAATGTCAAAAATGCATTGTTTCATCAAACTAAAACCAGGCTGAAATACATGCAGTATTATGATCTTCTGCAACCTTGAATAAATTCTTACACTGCAGAGTAGCTACAGCCATCAGATAAATGTATTGGAGTACGTTCCATCTGAATTGTACTAGATTAGAAAGCAGCACAAACACTAATACTAATCTAAAACAGACGTACCGTAAAATTGTGCCATACTTGATTTGACCAAGCTCAAATATTGAAGGAGACGCAGCCCTCTGTGTTTGCCTAGAGATCGGGCAAATCATTTTTGTCTTTTAAAGTTAACTTTGTGAAAATATGATCTCCAAAAATAGTACTGCTACTATGACAGCTGAAAGTAGAGGGGGGAATCAAATATTTCGACCCTCCTGGTTCATGTGTGTTTGCCGTTTCCTAAGACAGATCATGGTGTGTGTGTGCTTTTAATAAGGTCGTGGTCTCCTGGTGCCCGAGACAACTCCTTTAACGACCTGCGGTATATCGTGGGAGGCTTCGCCTACCTGCAGGACATGATGGACCAAGGCATTACACAAGCACACACCTCAAAGAGCCAGCCCCTTGGTGTTTTTGTCCAGCAAATGCCATACCCGTGCTACGTGGATGACGTGTGAGTACAAACGCTTCCGTCTGCCAACCTCATGATCGGAGGAAGAGGCAGGAGGTATTACAGCAATAAACTTCTGCTCACTCCTGGGAGTTGCCACTCACTGCCACCGCATAGTTGAGTTATGGTCTAATCCGTCACTTAGACCCTTCACATTTCCCCGTAGAAACTTTAAGATGCCCCCTCCCTTTCTCCTAACATTTCCTTTGTTACATATCTGTGTGTGTGTCTCTGCAGTGGTCCTTCAAGGCATTGGGAACATGGGCACACTCACTGAAAATTGAATCAAAAACTAAAGATTTGTCAAATAAAACCCTATTTCAATGTAACGTCTTTTCATGTAAACAAATAGCTTTAGCTGGTCTCCTTTTCAAAACTAAAGCCCAATTAAAGTCATGGAATTCAAAAGTAATACTAATCATGTCCAAACTAGGTCACTGGCGTGGTTGTTTTTGTGCTATTTGGCCTCGCTCACTGCATAGACCCAGTCGAAAATTTGTGCTATTTCTTCAACAGCTCAAACGTAGAAGTTATGCACGCAACAATAAAAGCTAGACGTACAGTATATTGTGGTTTTCCAAAGTAGAATTGTGTTATGTTATAATGACAGTAAAACCGTGTAAAATCAAGATTTTTTTTGTACTACTAGTTCGGATCCATTTCCACGAAAATCTCAGAATTTCATAAAATTGCTAGAGGATCATTTTAAATGGTTTAAAACAACATAAAACTTTATTTTATTTTATTTATATGTTTTTTTATTAGGATTAAATTAATGAAAAATATCACAGCAGCCAGAAGGTGGAGCCACTGTGCAGTTTTGATTGAAATGCAAAATCGCCGGCATAAATGTCCCAAATGTGCAGAGGCGCGTTTGATGTAAAATTCTGAATGCTCAGTGAATTATGTCCTCTTAAGTTTTTACAAAATTTCGCTACCACTACACCTCTGAAGCCAACGGCTGGGTGGGTGAGGTTGATACAGTGCTGGCAGGAAGGCTCGGGGGGGCGTGTGCGCTCTTGCCTGGAGCGCCAAGTGAACCAAAGCTGCCGCTGTGTGTTCGAGTGTCTTTTACCCCTGATCACAGATAAGAGAAATAAGCTGTCAGTGTTAAAAGTCACCTATAAAATTGTCACGTCCTTGAGATTAAATGTAATCCTGATTTGAGTCAGCCAGGGTCAGCCAGCCATGACAGGTGAGAGAGAGAGAGAGAGAGAGAGTGAGCCAAAAACTATTGATTTTAGTCAAACCACAGGAAATTCCTGAATAGCTGATAAATGCTGAATTATTTAGGAAACCACATTAAGTCATTTCCTTCCTCCTGTTGCAAAGGCATCACGTTCCAGTGAGCGCACTGTGCCCCAGTACTCACGTGGGCCCATCGCGATCAAAGATTGATAGGATCACATCATGAGTGTGTCGCGCTGGCTCGTTACGCGTGAAATCATTCACCTATAGGGACGGACGCGATGTAGAGCCACCGTAGCTCTGTCCTGATCCAACATTTCCTCGGAGACTGTGAAATTACTCCCATCCACGCCAACATTATGATCTCCATTAATAAAGGAGAAGCCCAGTGATGCCGTCCAGAGAAAAGATAATTACCGTGGAGATTTAAGTGCAACAGCACAGTACTCCCTCTGTCAGGAGATGGTAAATGCGTCAAATCTCATGGGAATTTGCCAGTCTAGAGAGATTTGAGATTTCATTTTTTAAAATCCAGTGCCTTGATAGCACAGAATTCACGAGAAAATAACCTACAGACAACCAAAGAAGCATAAATCTTATATTTTCATTATGCATACATCTTGTATTTGCATCATGTGTAGTACTGTTGATGTACGTGACATTTCAGTAATAATGCAATGTGCTGTGTGGTTGTCTTGGAGACTCATGCAACAATGACGACATCAGTGCTATTACAGCCATATTCATACGTCAGCACTGGTATCTCCCTTGGACTTATGCTTGCATTATGGTTGCATGATTAAATGAGATTATTGAAAAAGGTGGCTCAGTGGATCTGGCCTAAGAGGATGCATTTAGTCGGTAAAAATTGTAGAGGTCTCTCCTCCCGCAGACATTTCTAAACAAACAACGTAATGATCGCTCTCAAATGACTTGTGTTGATATATTTTTGCTCTGATGGAGTTTTGAAACCAAACCAAATGCAACAAAATATCTAATTTAATGATTTGGACCAGAGCCATCTGATGACAGCTTTGAAAATCTGCCCAAACAGTATAATAATCCCCCCTATATAATAGAGGAATACGTATCATCTGCTTTTTGCTTATTTTGCTTTGCTTTGTTTTCTGTACCTATAAAATGAAGTGTCAGATTCCTCCAGATGAAGTAATGCAGGCTCCACGTACAGCACACCTCCGCTAAAAATGGTTTTCAACTAAAAAGCACCAGGTTTCACCTCGTTATTTGCAACTCATTGTTTTGATATAATCTGAAATTAGACGGTCATGGTGCATCTTATTTGCTAATGTCAGCTCCGTTGCCTCTGTTTGCTCTTCCTAACACAAAAGATTAATAATTACAGAAGATAAATGGGAGCTATAAAGCACTGCAATACCCTCAGTCCCTCCACCATTTACTCTTTTGCCTTCCTTGCCATTTGGGCGTTTGTGTAAATTATTAACACATGAAAACTCCTGTTTCATTCATAAATAATTGAGAGTGAAATTGCACAAAGGAAGATGCACAAAAACACACAGAGGCATGATGGGGAAGGATCTGTGCGGTAATTACTTTCATCCTGTAACGTGTTGTGTCGCCGGGCAAAAGTGAGGAAAGAACATTGTCCATTCAGCGGAACATGTTTGTTCTTAGTTCAGCAAAAGGTCGAATCTGACTTCAAAATGTCATTAGAAATGCAGCGTTTGGACACTCTCAGACGCACGAGTAAGAGCTGAAAAAAACATTTCCTCATCAGAGAAATATGAGGTGCATTTATAGAGATGTAATCTATGGAGAATCAAAGGATGAATAATTCCTTTTTGGGCAGGAAAAAAGCTTCAGTGCGGTATAGCTATAGAAGAATATGAAAAGTGATATTATAGATTGAATTTATCGATTGGAATGTTGGATCTTATCGTCTCTCTATGAATTTGTACTCTTGTACAACTTGAATGTCACAAAGACAGTATTTCTGTGTCACTGATATCCTCCTCTTCGTCGCCGTGTGTCCCCCCATGTCGCAGGCCGTGGCTCCCATTGTGTGCCACGGATTCCACTTTTCGCCGTCCTTGATGTCTCGGAAACCCTGAGGTGGCGTTCGATCCAAGTAATCTTTGGTCATCGTGCGACATGTCCTCGCTTCTCTTTTCTCATCAACTCACCTAAGTGCTAAATAGGTCACTGACTGTTCTTTTGTGAGTTGGAGCATTCTGCAGCTATTTGGCTTCACATTCCAAGTCTGTAGGACTTTTAATGGACGATTATGGGTCCCTTTGCTAAACACATTGAAAGGCCTCCAAAGATCTTCTCTCCATGAAGTTACAAATTTAGTTAAATACAAATATGGTCACTGTTGCCTTAGAAAGTGTTTTCCTATTACCTGAAAATCATGACATTTAGTAAAATCACTTGTGTTTGTGTTTTGTTGTGCTTGACAAAGTAATGCATCCTTGTGCAAAGTGGTGCATCCTTGGAAGGACCCACGTTTTGTTTGTGTTCAGGTTTTAAAGCTCGCCTGAGTGCGCCCAATGTTTCGCATCCATACAACAAAAACCTGAAAAAGTCTTTCTTTGATTTAAAATGTTGTCTAATTCTCTGGATTTTACCGCTGACCTTGGTTTTGCATCGCCGGTGACGATCAAGCCCAGGTTATTGAAACTTTGCCCTTGTTTGATTCTTGTCTCTATTTAGGATTTGATGTACTCGAGCTGAATTATTGGTACTATCTGCTCTGACCCCAGCAGAGTCATCAAATCATTTTCCTTTTTCCTTCATCATTTCCTCCTTTGGATATTACACACTGAGTAAACTGCCAGCAAACTGCGCCACTTCAACCGCCGCTGACACTGCTGGCATTTTGAACTCGAGATAAGCCAACAGCATTAGCTCCCACTGTTGTCACATTCACATTGTGCACAGCCCAGAGATGACTGTGTGGGATAAAGCTTGACCCCTCCAGGGCCTGATAGCACACAAACTGGTTCTTTATCGGCGGCCTCCCCGCCATCTCACGCTCTGGAATCGCAGGGATTTCTTGTTTGGATCCTCAGGCTGTGTTCCCCATCAATAGGGCCTGATGGGAGATCTAAGGCCGCTTTCACAAATACTTACTGGAGGCCTGCAGTGAATGCGAGGAATGTGCAACACAGGGATGGGAGAGGCGTCATATTGTCATTAGTCTACTGATTCACTGCTGGTCCTTAGTGAGTCACTTCATAAAGCAAAACTAGAATTTTGTAGTTAGAAACAGATGTAGAAATAAGCTGTTGATGTTGTGTTTCATCTTTCACTGCTCGTGATCTAAAGTCACATACTGTGATTCACAGATCAGACAGTTTCAACTCCCTTCACATAACATAACAGCGCCAAACCACCCCCCCAAAAAACCAAATCTATAAAATCACATTTCTTCAACACCACTAAACTTGTCATTCCTCTCATAAAGACAAAGCAGAGGTGAGTCAGGGTGATAGGCGCATTTTGGCTGTATACTGATTTATTCTATTGACGTTCCAGCGAACAGTTAGGGTGTAAGCTTGCATACTTATATTTCTATATATTGCAAAGCCATCGCGAGTAGCTGAGAGCTCCCACAAACATCATGGTACAGATGTAGGCTCAGAGGCACACTAGATGCTGCATAATGCATAATGCCCGTGCATGTAAAGTGCTGATGCGCCGTGAAAAAACACAATTGCTCCTTCCTGTGCAGGACAATGGCATTTTAGTTGCATTTGGCTCATGTGGAGATTTTCAAAGATATATTCGATATCTTCAGAGGATATGATGACGAGGTACAGTAAGTGGGCGGCATTAATGTTTAATAGCACACAGAATGCATGCAAAAGGGCATAGCTACAAGGCACGAAAATAAAACGCGAGGCGAGATCTGCCCCCACCTCTCACCCAGGGGTCTCGATCCCGACCCAGCTCTGCAAACAGAGACCACCTCGCCAAGCCATTAATCTGAGCATTCTCTTAAAATAAACCACATCGTCTTTTTTGCATCTCTTTGGTAAATGTAATCACAGATCTAGAAACGCTCATTTGGAAGACGTGATCTCGCCGTTCCACGAGTGAAAGTGAAAGCGAAAAACTGCAAGAGATCTCACTTCTTTGGTGTTTCTTAATGTGTCGCCACACATGCGTATCTATCCTTGCGTTGTGAATTTCCCAGTATCAGCCAGCAAGGCAACTCAATGCTATATTTGCTTGAAATATGACAAGGGGCCTTTTTTTTTTTTT
>OMOW01040632.1:0-12883 GCA_900312555.1 Lamprogrammus exutus
AGAATGCCAATGACAGGATTAGAGGCCATATGGGCTGCAGGCACCATCTGTACTGTGGGAGCGACAGGGAGAGGGTTAATTATAGGGCAGCCTCTGCTCCCCGAACACAGCAACTCCCCCCTGACTCCTCCACAACACCCTAATCACCGCGCCACACAACCCTCTCGCTCCTACAGCCTATCAGTGCACACAATAGACACTGGTGTTCAGTACTGATGAATGAAATCAGCACACCTGTATTCAGATACAAAAATGAATAAATATCAAAATTGGTTTCAATTCACACCATTGTGTTGTATAGGCGTGTGTGTGTGTATGTGTGTTTAACTCTCAACATGAGCAGAAATCTTGAATATTTACGTATAATCAAACTAATACGAAGGCTTTCTACAGATGAAAGCGAGCGCGTTTACATGAAGTGTTTGAGCGATGTGTTTATAAGCAGTCTGGGATCCTGACAGTCTTGTGATCTACTTACATTGTTTGCTGGTTGCCAGTGGAGCTGTTCCCCCCCCCAGAGGATAGAGACAAAGGAAAGAGGCAGGGCAGGGAGGGCAGATCAGCCTATCTCTGACAACACTCACTCTGTCCCCGCACCACACACAAAACACACAGCTACTCCCAACAATGACCTGAACTGCACTAATCCACCGTACGTATGTTGGGGCGTGCTCGCACGGAAATCAGCGTTACAATCGAGGTATTGGTCTGCGACGCCTGATGTGCTCAAAGTAGGCCAACGGTAAATCACGAGGGATCTCACACAGACGCACCGAAAGCGGCCACGCAATAATTAAGCCACAAGTGAATTGAGGAAATATACACGGCTGATTTGTGTCAGAGTGCAACAAAGCTGACAACACGTAAGCTTGTTAACTCAGAAAAGGCGTTTATCAGATTTGGGGCGATGTCGCAGCCATCACAGTGTGTCTGTAGTAGTTTTTCATTGTGGCGTTAGTTTCAGACCAGACTAGACCAACGCGTCCCTCTAATGTTCATTCTTCTTATTCTATTTCTGTGCCGTGTAGGTATCATACGCCCGGCCGAGCTCAGCCTCCATCCGCGATGCCAACCTTTACGTGAGCGGACTCCCCAAGACCATGAGCCAGAAAGACATGGAACAGCTTTTCTCCCAATACGGCCGCATCATCACATCCCGCATCCTAGTGGATCAGGTTACAGGTACAGCCTTAACTCACTTCCATCTCCACACCTCTTTGGCGAGAAGTCAGTCTACCCCCGGGGGTCGGGCCCCGAGCAGCTATCGCCTAACGAGTCAACACAGTAACGCTGGTTTGTTTTCTTAATCGGAGCAGGCATATCACGAGGAGTGGGCTTCATCCGGTTTGACAAGCGAAATGAGGCAGAGGAGGCCATCAAAGGTCTGAACGGGCAGAAGCCTTTGGGCGCCGCCGAGCCCATCACTGTCAAGTTCGCCAACAACCCCAGCCAGAAGACGGGCCAGGCCTTACTCACCCAGCTCTACCAGACCGCTGCCCGCCGCTACACGGGCCCCCTGCACCACCAGACGCAGCGTTTCAGGTACTGAACCTTTGCTACCTTAATGCCAACCCGCCTCGTCACACACACCACCGGTCTGTACAATGACATCACAGGTAATCAGGCCGCGTTCATTTGTGTAAGCAAACTCGACAATGTTTTGGGACGTCACTGATGAGTCATCTGTCAATCTTAACACAATGGTCATTGTTTAGTTCATTCAAGAAAAGTGCAGCGTCACTGTTACAACGATGGGTTCATACGTTTATTAAGAAGGAAAACTATTAATCCTGCTTGTTGTGAGTTCTTTGTCCGTTACATGACATATACATGCAGGACGTAACGCTGAGTAAATGCTTTGTGAATTCTTTTATTCCTGAAATTCTTGATGTTGTTGCAAAGCATAAGAGAGTAAAGTAGTTAAGTTAAGTTAAGTTAAGTCAAATTAATTAGTTAAGCGCTCCATTAAGCAACGTGACTTCTGAAACAGCACTGAGTGGCCTTGACTGTCCTTGCCTGTCGTGCTTTTTCTTTGACTTAAGCTGCAGTGTCCCTGCATTTAGACAAGGATGAGATCTAACGGCGCAAAAGCGATGCAGGAGAGCAGAAAAACAAAGCTTTAAAAATGAATTATTCCTCGCAGGTGTTATAACTCGTCAAGGTCTGGCAACATCGACAAAGCAGCTACTTTTTAAAAACAACAACAAAAAAGGCAGAAAGGTTTCAAATTCTAAAGCTCCACCTAGAATCCAGGTTGTTTTGAAGAGAAATCTGTGTGCGGAGCTTAAACAATTGAGCTTACAACGAGAAGAGAAATAGCAGATATGCGCCGGACTGTGGTGCACCGTCAGAGTGTGTGTGTGTTTGGGATGGTTTGGGAGTGCATTGCAGTGAAGGATGCCCTCTGGAGGCCAGCTGGTGAAGGAGCCACATGTTGACTGAAAGCCCCCCTTCCTCCTAGATCTCATAACTAACTTCTGCATTCCCCTTCATTCTCCCTTTTGCGTTGCAGACTCGACAATTTACTAAACGCCAGCTACGGAGTCAAGAGGTAAATGCCAAAGGTGTACTTTCAAAAGCATCCATGCCAAAATAAAACCTCAAACAAAGTGCCCGGAATACCACCTGCTGACTTCACATGAAAATTAGATATAATTGTCATAATTCCTGAATCTTTTAGCCCACTGTCCTTTCAATCATGTTATAGAAGCAACGCGGGCAGCAAAACACTAATTGTGATAAGCGATGCCTTAGCCTTCAAACAGCAGGGTATTCTGGCATGGCTTTGTTTAACCTTTTTGTTCTTTTGTTTCAGTCAATAGAAATGGTTTCTATGTATTTATTTATGAACTAACATTGTCAGTTTGAGTTGCTTTAATGTCCCCTTTTTTCCACCAGCATGGACATACCAGATTGCGTTTGCGTCTCCTCTGTTTGCTCCAGTTTTTTCGTATGATTTGATTCTGATTTGCTTTTCATCCCTCTCTAGGTTTCTCTGTTTTGTTCACTGCTGTGGTTTCTGTTGAACATCGTGATTTATGTGTTTAATTCTTACAGACGCTTTGGCCAGCAGAGAAAATGGCAAAATATGCAGATTATGTGGGCGTCTGTGTCTCAGGGCACACAGTGTCGTTTAGTATGAAAGCAGCTAGTTTGGAGACACTGTGGCGCCCACACATTTGTCTATTTACTGTACAGCAGAGGGGATGGAGATGGGGTCCATTTCCGACTGCAAACCTTTATCATTTCTTACAGTTACATGCCCATAAGAAACAGTATAGAACACTGAATGCTGTGTGGAACTTCAGAATGACACCCATGGTAGCTCTCCTACTCTCTTCCCCAGATTCTCCCCCATCACCATCGATAGCATGACCAGTCTGGCTGGAGTCAACCTCACCGGGCCAACCGGAGCCGGCTGGTGCATCTTTGTGTACAACCTGTCCCCCGAGGCGGACGAGAGCGTCCTGTGGCAGCTTTTCGGGCCCTTCGGCGCTGTCACTAACGTCAAAGTCATCCGTGACTTCACCACCAACAAATGTAAGGGCTTTGGCTTTGTCACCATGACCAACTATGACGAAGCCGCCATGGCTATCGCGAGCCTCAACGGCTACCCCCTGGGCGACCGAGTGCTGCAGGTTTCTTTCAAGACCAGCAAGCAGCACAAGGCCTGAGAGAGAGAGAGAGAGGTTGCTGTTACCGGCTCCTTCGACCTGCAGGGAGAGCACTTAAGCTCCCTGTGCCATCACTCTACATGGGCCTGGACTGAGTCTCTCTCTGACACACATTCTCATGATATACTATCATATACACACACACACACACACACACACACACAAACATAACCACCAAAACATATCCATACACAAGTCAGAGTTTAAAACAAACACACTAGTGGAGTTTTTCTTTTCTCTTTACACAACATGCTAGTCCTTCCCTATATTTGCCTGGATTGAATTAGCAGGGGTACGTAGGCGGCTTGTCGGGGGAGGGGCGAGAGGTATCTATTACGGAGACAGTCTAACGAATGTGACAGAGAATGTGTGCTGAGTGCTTTGATTGAATTCAGGCAAATAATGACAACTGATGAACAAAACGATCAAAAATCTAAATGAATGAATATGTGCAATTTACCCAAACTCTTTCCCCACCATCTCTCCCTTTATCTTGCTGGAGAGGATGTAGTCACTTTTTTACACTTGGGCATTTTGAATCAGCGATTTTTTTAGATCAAAGAAAATGAAATTAAAAACAGTGTTCTCTTATATACGTATATTAAAATATAACTATATATTCAATATTTAAGGTGGTTATAATAGCCGAGTATGTAAGCATTTTCTAGAAACTTTGACTACTGTTTCCTGACCTGCATTAGGTGGTGCCCGTGTAAAGGCAGTTTCTCTACCCTATGCGAGCTTGTGAGCTCAGACCCAAAACGATTTAGGTTAACTAATGAATACTGGTCACAAAGATGAGTAGTCCGAATGCCGTCAGAATCACTCTTTGCCTCACAACACAGTCACACAGCGAACAACACAACAGTAGACATATCTATCTCAGAAAACACAGATTAACGATTCCTGATTGGAAGACAGAGATACATATTCAGTCCCCGTGTCTTCAAACTCTCTTTAATAACCTCGGAATGGATCCAACACAAGCAGACTGTCTAAGAACTTAGTGGCAGTGGCAGTTCCCATGGTGACAGTGTTCATTAGCGCTTCTCTGACGGGACAGGGAGGGATGAGTGTGAGGGGAAACCCTTTCACTATAACACAGCCACGTCAAAGGAAGATACCGGTGTTCTTGACTTTTTGCTTCGTCTCCATGGTCACAGATGGCTATATTTGACATTATCCATGGGCTATTTTAGATTGCATGGCTTTGTTTTCCTTAATTGGAGTGAGATGCCTTAAACAGAAAGAGAACAACAAACAAGGTGTGAAAGACCAAATTACATTGTTCTTATTACCATGCTGTCTGTACCTATTGCCACAAGGGTTTATGGCTTCATAATTATATAAATTGAAGCAGCGACTGCAACTAAACTACATATCCAACAAGAACAAACCCCCATGGACTGAGTGAACTAATGGGTCAGGCAAGTCTTTGGAGAGACAATACGGATGAGCAAAAACTCCAGAACACCGCTGTTACACTCTTAATTATTAACGCACAGATAGAAGCTCCCTGAGTAAATGATGTCATAGTTTTACATTCAAGCGGAACACTGTACAAACATGCGTAGGGGCAGAGGAAAAAAACGGAGCAGTTTCAAATGACCAAACATTCAAAAATGCCTGCGATCAATTATCGACGATCCTTTGAGAAAGACGACCAATTCCTCCAGCTTGGCCAAACGCTGCTCAGTTTTTTTTTATTTAAAGCTTTCCAAGTTTCAGCCCCTGCCCTCTTAAGAGATGACTGCACAACATCAAACGGACAAATAAGTGTCATAAACATGCTTCTATTTAAAACAGAAGGCCGTTTTATTTACGTGTCTCAGATCTGTTTGGCACCACAACCAAAATAGAATTTCTGAAAATATCCCCAACCCAACTGCATGGGAATTATTCATGGCACCCCTGATGAAACACGAAGGCCAACCTGTCCTGCTGAAATGTCTGTTACCGACCAGATGTAAGGTTTACCATGGGGAGAGCTAATGTCTTTCAAGATCAAGACATCTGCACATCATACTAGATTAAATAAGGTCAACTATATTCAAGACATTTTTTGCTTTTGCTTTTTTAAATGACGCTGTGTTAGCCAAAGAGGACGATCTCTTTGAAAGGATTGCATTAGAGATAAATCTATTTTTATACATACAAAAGAACAAGACCTTGTGCTGAATTTTTACAGATTCTTAAGCTTGGAAAAATTGGGACATCGCATGGCTTTATTTTACACCCTCTGATCTTTGCAGAGCAGGGGGAACAAGCATGCGGTGTATGGGTGGGGATTTAGGGAGGGGGCGAAGGAAAGTGGTATCTCATACAAACTTAACCATTCAACCATATCAAAACGATTCAGACCTTAAAAACAAATCTGACGTGGAAAACAAACAAAAAAAAAAAGCAAAATTAAACAGTTGGGGGTATAACCTGACAGAAAACACCTATACGTTTGAGTGTGTAGACACGCTCGCATTTCTTGTCCTGAAGTTGTGTACAGTGTTGCTTCAATGATGGTGCAGTGAAGTGAAGTTCTTTGACTTGAGAATCCCAGACAAAGGCGCGGTGAGACGGAGTTCACTGCTCAGCTGAAAACCTGACTGGCTGCTTGTAAACGAAAACACTCAATCACAGACTCAAAACAGACGACGCAGATTCATAAATGAGCATTGAGCATGATTCTTTATGATTAGGTAGATTTGATTTTGCCAAAGAATTGCTTTGCAAGTCAGCACCAAGAAGGATAAATTAAGACTAACTATATTATTCTCTGAGTAATCGCTATACATTATTTATTGATTGAGGACCCTCTACGATTTCTGTTATCATTACTTTTGAATTTCTTAGTTATGAATATCGTTTTGCATTTGTAAATCCCAAAAACCACTAAACTGAATCCTAGATTGAATTAATTGCAAGCGATCCCATTTTCACACGGATCATGCAGACGCCAACTGATTAAAAAAAAAAGGTAAATCAGAACCATATTGTGATGAATCAATTCACCTCTTGACAAAAGGGAAAATGCATCCATATTGTGTATTTCTCTAATATTAAAATCATCCTCTTTAAAGTTGTTAACATTGCACCACTTCAAATATTCACCCGAGCTTCTTTCAATATGACTCATACTGTTTCATCCCCCAAATTCTCTCAATGATCATTGCCGCCGTGTCCAGTGCTTACCATGTAAAGGACTAATCTAGCTATTTTGGGTCAGGCAATTTGCGAGAAATAGCACAGTAGGACTGAGCACTTGGTGATAGACATTAGGAACAACCGAGATAACAGGCCGCTGAACTGCAGCTGGAGTTGTTTACCCAGCCATGTCCGTTCTAGTAAAGTCAACCCATAATCCAAACCCACAGCCCTGAAATGACCATACACAGTCTATACAAAGCCCTACACCTAATGTACAGCAGAGCCAAGGACCATGGCAGGAAACAGTACGACACTGCTTGAGCAACTACAATAATCATTTAAAAAGACAAAAAAACTTTCCTATGGAACAGTAAGTGCAATGTGCTTTGTTTTTATATTGACTGAGAACAAATGATATATATTTTTAAAAAAAGAAATTAAACGTCACACTGAAATGGTTTGCCGAATAGCGAAAGGAGCAAATGATCAGACAAAAAACATGAAATGAACAGACTCGAGAAGGGAATCGAACAAGCAATTGAGAAGAGCTCTGATCAATAAATTCCCATAATCACTCTCTCAGCCCCTGATTTGTGCTCTGAACCATACAAGCTCATACAAACTGCATATTTGGCTGAATTAATGGAGCAATTCTCAATGACCTTGAAAGGAATACTGTCTAATATATCATCAGTTTTAGCCCATGTCAATTTCAACTATCATTTATTTTCCTGTAATTTATTGATTTCTTTTACATATCAAGACTCACTTGTTAAATTTAGCGTATTTGTGTTGTTGATGTTGCC
This sequence comes from Lamprogrammus exutus, assembly GCA_900312555.1. Lineage (NCBI taxonomy): Eukaryota > Metazoa > Chordata > Actinopteri > Ophidiiformes > Ophidiidae > Lamprogrammus > Lamprogrammus exutus. The sequence goes on from OMOW01040632.1 coordinate 7,622, forward strand.
ATAGAGAACACACATGGGTCAAAAATTATGTTTGGCTGCATTGATTGGGTACAGTTTATTTTTCTTCCATTATTTAATTAGTTGCAGTTCTTACAGTGTATGCAGATTTTAGACTTAGTTAGATTTTTTTATTTCAATCAAACTGTGTTCAATTGTGTTTGTAAAAGTCTGTGGTAGCTTTTGTTGCAACATAAAATAATTTAAACAGAAAAAATTCAAAATAGCGCCAACAAACTTGTATTATTTGGGCGACTTTAAGCTTGTAGTTTTAACTTATTGTTAACTTAAAAACTATTTATTATGATTATTATTATTGCCTCGTATAAAGTATGTTTTGTGTATATTTATGGTTTATTTCATTATATTTGCAAGTTTAAAAGATTTTAAGTTTGCCAAAATTGTGGTTACACCATTTCGTTTCTTAAAAAGGGGGACAAATAGAAAAACAGCTTTAGAAGTACGATTTGGAAAAGTTCTCCATAGTCAAAGAATGCACTGCTATATTTAACTAATTGAAGTGTATAAACATACATGCTCTGTGCTAGATGTTATGCCTTTAATGCCTGTGTTCTGTTTGTCTTGTTAAATGAAAATCTTTTAATTATTTAATCTAATCACAGTCTTGTTTTTTCAACCACTCGGAGTACCCCTGAGACGTGGGACAGACCCTGTAGCGAGGCCGCGGCCCATTTGAGGGTCCGGCGACAAGCCAGGAACAAATGGGATGTCCTAAATTTGATATGCTCGCAAGATGCTTTCCTGTCTGTGCTGATGGGTTGCTTTAAAAAAAAGAAAAGAAGGTTAAAGTAAAGATTCTGTTTTCAAATATCGTGATAATACTGACAACTTCAAAATACATTTCAGTAAGACACATTTGGAAACCCAGTCAGAGCTCCAGCAAGGCGTTAACAGGGCTCAGACCAGCCGCAGGAAAGCTTTCTTGGGGGTCTTTAGAGTAGAAGAGGGGTGAGTGGTCCTTCTGTTTCTCAACCAACTGTATTTTGTGTCTATTTATTTAGAAGAGGGGACGCAGTAACTTAGTGATGTTTTTCTTACATTTTCCTGGAATGGTAGAACAAATCAAAGGTGAAAATGATCAAAAACTGTTCTGCTGACACCAATGTCAGCGGAACAAATACAGAATCTCATACTTCCAAACATGACCAAATGAACAATGGCAAAATTTAACTAAGAAAAAAAAAAAAAAGAACCTTTCAGTTTAGTCTAGGATATTTATTACTGGGATTTCAGCTGAAGACGCTTGAAGACTTTTTCATGGAATTGTTTAATTATTTGTACTTTACATGCCAGAAAAAATAAAATAAAAGATACAAATATGAGTGACATTTTTTTTATTGACTTTCAGAACAATGCTATTGACCACTATGATGACCCACGCTTCATTCTCACCATGACGTATTCAGACATAACCAATGAAACAATTCATTTACCATGTTTTGGACATTTAAGAGGCAATAGTAACATGCAAAGATTAAAATCACCTTTCAATATCAAAACAGACTCTCATATATCCTATTATTAATGCATACAGAGCGAGCATGTTTTTAATTAGAAACTACTTTGGACAAGTCTTATAACTATGAATGTTCCAGAATTAAACTTACTAAGATAATGATCAAATATTATAGCAAAATAATTCTATACCTGCTTTGGAAACCTCAGCTACGGCTTGAGAAATGTCTAATGAGTGAATTGGCTATAGTGGGCAGGGGGTAAAAAACAAACAAAATTGAGGCAAAAATAGTTCTGAAAATGTTAAAAAAAGATCTTTATTTGGAAATGGAATGACACTACAGCGACACAAATCTGTGAAACCACAAACAGACAACGGTGGAGGTTGGAGGTGCAGAGGACGCGACTTCTCTTTGGAATTTCCCTCATTTGCTCGTCATTATCAGCCGCTCGTAGCGTGGCAACTTCGTGTTGCAGCGATGGCCGTGGTCCCTCATCAACAACCTGCGAGAGAGACAACATACATGTTCCTGTTAATGACGCCTTCTCTCAGGTCACGACTTCCTAGCTGTGGAGGCGGTTAGTCCCAGTAGGTTTGATTTCCAAAGACTAAGCATTTTCCAGTATATGGAAACTGATGGCCTAGAGACACCTCTTTTCCTATTTAAGCACAGCAAAAGTATGGGCGAGTGAGAAGAGTGTTAGGTGATTTGTTGATTTAGGCCCATGATACCTCACGTTTTCGTGTCCCAAACCTACTCGGCACCACGCTAACTCGCTACATTCATCAGACCTAAATTCAACCACACTGCAAATATCATGGAGCTGAGCTGAATTCGATATCTTCTTTATATCCCCAAGTATCACCAAAACCTTTAAGACAGGTGATCAAAAGAATCAAAGAATAATGGGAATGTGTAACGTCTGAGACTTCACCACACAATATAAACAATAAGCAATATGAATAACAACCTGCAATAAATGCATCCTTGTGATTCTTACATCGACTTAACTTGTAATGTTTCCAGAATCTTAACTTCAATCATGAACTCAACCAAAGGTGCCGTTACCTTGCTCGTGCTGCTGTCCTGTTCTTCTAACATGGAGATGACATCAGAAAAGAGATTTTCTTCACAATAAAACGCTGACTTACAGCAACACATTCTAAGCTCTGACCATCACTGATGATTCATTTGCTTACATTGGGCACAATGTAGAAACAATTTCTCATTCATTGATTGAAGGTACAGTGTTTTAAGAAACGGACGCGCTGATCATTACACAAAGCGATCTGAGGCTGTACCGCGTCGTACTTTAGGTTAGCCACTAGATGTTTTAACAAAATCGGCGCAACTTACAAATCAAGAGTGTCTAGAGCTCCTCGTGCTCATGAAAAATTGAATCTGGGCTTGGGGGCTCCTGGCAGACAGCGGGGGTGGTGAACTCCATCAGGTATTCACAGCGGCTGGGCTCTGAGGTAGCTGTCACAACGGTCTCCGTTCCACAGGTTAACCTGACCTGAAAGGCAAAACGCGTCAAACGTCATCGCGCCTCGCCCCATGAGAAACACTGAAGGGAAACAAGTTGGGGACAGGAAGTCCTGGACTGAGACTTACTGATGTGGATCTGTTTGGGCCCTGCCAGCATCCTGTTCCGTGCTCATACTTCATCACGGAGTAGACGTTACCCTCAGGACCATCCCATTTCCCCCATAATCTAAAGCAAATAATGAAAGCAGAAGCAGGCGAGCGTTGAGAACACGTCTAACAATACACAGCAAACAGACATGGAGTAGAAATGCCCTCACCCCAGGTTGGTTTCTGATCCACCATACTTGGATTTCTGGGATACTCGGTTGAATGGACAGAGCCTGTAGATGTATCTGAAAGTGAAAGGCGGAACTTAAGTCTCTCTTGAGCAGGAACTCGCACTAAATAATAAATTGTTTTCTCCCCAAGTCACAGTGTGCACATACTCGCTCGTGGTTAATTCATAACACTGGCTGTAGAGGTAAGCAAACTCTGCACTGGGCCCAAAGTCAAAGGAGATCTCCTTCTCAAGGTTCCTGTAGAGAAGCAAACACAATATGTGATCGATCGTGCGGCTATGTTCTTTTATATGCCACTGTATCAATACCGCAATGATTCTGACAAAAAGTAACCAGCCCGATATCTATCAAAGTATTAAACGTTAGGCGGCAGACTGTTTGCTGCACGTTCCTCCTGAGCGCCTACCCGATCTGGTCTTCCATTTCCCGCAGAGCTTTCTCAGCCTCGTCAAAATCATCCCTCGCCTTCTGAGCAGCTGGAAAACAAATATACCTCATTAATGGTATGGAGCTCATAAAACAAAGTAAAAACACTGCCTGCACTCTAATAAATTACATATGTGTGTACACATTGTTGCATTCAGACACATTTACGAAACCTTTTACGATTCCTGCTTTATCATCAATTTGTTGCTTGCACTTACAGAAAAAGTCACAGGTTGGCACACTAATATTTAAATCCATATTAATGTGGTCACATCTGTGTTATCACTTCTGTTACATTGTGACTCACTGACTCAGAGCTCAGCCACTCACTTTTCATGACTCACCATCGATGAGGCTCTGCGTTTCCTGGTCGTAGGGCGGCATTGTCCCCTCGTCGTCCTCGTCTTTCTTTTCCTTGGTCCGCATTGTAGGAGGGCTCTGCATTTCAAAAGACAGACGGGGTGACTCACTACTACAAAAGCCCAGATGCAGCGCAGCAGCGGCGCGATGGGACAAACCCGGCAAGCTTACCTTCTCGTCGTCCTCGTCGACGTCATCGTCTTCGTCCTCTTCCTCCTCCTCTTCTTCCTCCTCCTCTGGGATGTCGTCTGCAGGGTACGGCTCTGAGTCATTGTCGGAGACCGGCTCTGTCGCTTCTTCCTGCGGAGTCTCCGCCGGCGCCGTGTCTGCTTTGGCCTGATGCAGAGCAAGTGACAACTTTAGACGAAGGGACGCGTTCTTACAGGGGATTTGACCAAAAGAAGAAGACGGTTATTACCTCTGATATGTATTTTTCTTTGATGTTATTCCAAACTGCCTCAAATGCGACGGTGTCCACTTGGTCCACTCCTCCCAACAGTCCCTAAACAGACGAAAGACAATAACCACACACACACAATAAGAGCTGCGCCAACTTTAGTAATACTTGCATTTAGTGAGGCTGATGCTTTGTAATCAGTGCGTTTAAAATAAGCAACAGATAAATAGATCATAAACGCCGTACCTGAGCCTCCGTTTCTGTAAGTGAACCATCGGAATCTGGGTCGAGCTCGGCATGGGACTGGAGCTCAGACACAGAGACGCTGAGAAGCAAGACCACATCACATATTTGGTTACAATAAGACAGTAACACACCACAAAGCTACGAGTCCATACCAACAAACAAGATGAAAAGCTAAAGAGTAGATAACATAGACGTAAATAAACGACGTCCACAAAGTCAAAATCTATTCTGAGAACTTTCATTTACTCTGAACCCCCCCCCCCATACTGATTTCAATTCTGAATGCAACTTCCATGTTTTGTGATAAAGCACTAAGGACTAATCACTCCAACAACTTAGAGACGACATTCAGAAGGCCGTTTTCTCTTTGTGTAGTTTGAGCTGTCAGGAGCCCAAGATGCGGATGATTTAGCTCGGGTCATCAGACCTGCTGAGCCGGGCTGAACTCATTACTGGGTAAACCCTCACAGGGAGATTTATTCAAATGAAACTGAAACTAATGATTTGCCATCAAGTTTTTGGAAGCGTTTCA
>OMOW01040657.1:0-11375 GCA_900312555.1 Lamprogrammus exutus
AAGAGGTTTTCATATATCCGGAGAGATAGGAGGTAAAACAAGCTATCTGTGTATGAGAAATAACACAAAAAAATAATGCTCGGGGGCAGTTTGTGTGATCTGCAACTCATTTCCACCCACTCTGTTTGTGTGTGTGTGTGTGTGTGTGTGTGTGTGTGTGTGCAGATGATCTTCCCCGCTCTGGTCTTCCTGGGTCTAAAAAACAACGACTGCTGCGGTTGCTGTGGCAACGAAAGCTGTGGGCGGAGATTTGCGGTGAGGATATGTTTCACTGTTTTGCAAGAAAATAAAATTACAATGTTAAACTCATCATACAGGAGTTGACTGATAAGTTCTGAGCCTGACAGATATGAAAATGAGCGCTGCGATGCTCTCTGTGGACGTTATATAACTCCTTAGCTGTTTTGCACATCAGCTCCATTTGTGCTAAGTGATTAAAGTATAAATTCAGTGATTATGTCTACTACTTTGAACTAGTTCGACTTCAACTGGAACCTGTTTTTGACCCCAGATTATGATGTAATCCCTGTTTTGGAGGATTTTCTAGGTAGCCAAGAAAAGTGCTTTTATGAAAATGGCATAAAATCCCTACATACAGTAATGTAATTGTTGAAATGAGATTATGTTGAAAAATAAAATGAACTACAACAGGTTGGGCTCAAAACTTATCAATCAGCCATCTTAAATGTATTTTGCTCTGAGGTAATGAAAAACAAACACAATGGCTCCTTGTATAAACACACAATGATTTACACAGCAATAAATACACATCCACAAGCACACACAACTCACACATATGCACACTGCACTGCACCCTCCATAAGCAAACATCATAAATGCGCATGCACGCACACACACACACACACACACACACACACGCACACACACACACACACACTCACACGACACACACAAATTGAGATTTGAATCACTATAATGAGACATTCTTCTAAATGTGAGTTTCTCATGAGTTTGCGACAGAGGCGGCATTGTGCTGCCACAGACGCACATACTGATCGATACTTCAGGAATGTGTAGGTGTGTAGATGAAAAGAATCAGCAAACAAAAGTCTGTCACATTTCACACACACTCACACTCACACACAGATAGCATCTCAGTCGCTCTGGGTTGGCTGCGTCTCTCTGTGACCTTCAGTAATATGGACACACTCGTCTTGTTTTCCAACTCTGTGCACACAGAATAAGATCATTGTGTGATTGTTTGATGTATTGATTGATCATATGAGTAACTGCTCAACCATTCATTTCGGTCCCTGTAGATGCTGAGCTCCATGCTGTTTGCAGGCGTGGGCGTTTTGGGGGCCGTCTACTCAGTCACAGTGTCGGCTGTGGCCATCAACCACGGCCCCTGGTGTTTGGCTCTTGTAAATGGTACAGTTTTGCAGTGGACGTATCCCTTCTCAAATGGGTGAGACACAAACACACCCACAGTATATACATCTATTACACGACTGGCTGGATCCTCTCCCACCTGGTCAACAGGCAGCAAAAGCACAAATTTACAAGCAATTTAGACTTCACAGTTCTCTTAACCGGCCTGTTTCTGGAGGAGAGGATGGTGGAAACCAGAGCACCCGGAGGAAACCCACCCAGATGAATGATGAGAGAACATGCAAGCTCCTCTTAGAGAAGGCCTCGAAAGGATTCAAACCTAGATCCTTCTTGCTGTGATGTGGCAGGCTGCCCCCAGATTGCATTACACTATAACTAAAATACACTTTTATTTACATTTAAACCAGAGTGTTGATGTATTAAACTTTGACTTTCCTCTTGAAGTTTCTCTAGACGTTTCTTTAAATCTCTTTGAATTTAGAAGAGCGGTCAGTATCACTTTTCCCATATCTTCATCCTCATGGCACTGTGAGAAAGAATTTGTCCTTCATGGTTTTATAACATGAAATGAAAGTATTCTAGATTTTGTGTATATAATGTTTTATGTGTATCATGATCTCCACCAATATTTAAAGTTGCGTGGTTGATAATCACCGTTCCTACTTACTAATTAACCTGCTTTATTTTCTGTTTAAATTCATTCTCTCTCTCTCTCTCTAGCGACTATCTATCCAACACAACCTCCTGGTCGGTGTGTGTGGAGCCGGAGGGTGTGGTGGAGTGGCATCTGCCTCTGTTCTCTGTGCTGCTGGTCATGGGTTTAATCCAGATGGCACTGTGCGCATTCCAGGTGGTGAACGGCCTGCTGGGAGCTCTGTGTGGGGACTGCTGTGGCTGCTGTGGAGGGGTCAGTATGTGTTTAAGTTACGTTAGTTGATTGCGTAGCTCGAGCCCATGTTTGAACGAGTTGAGTCAAGCTTAGTATGGTTAAGTTAAGTTAAGTTGAGGTGAGTTGAATCACCTTGGTTGTGGTTGATTTTAATCAAGTCAAGTTGAGTCAAGTTAAGTTACATTAAGATCAATTGAGTTTCACTAATTTGAATCAAGTTTGGTATGGTTATGTCACCTCGAGTTAAGTTAAATTCTGAGTCCTGTCAAGTTTAGTATAGTTTGGTAAAATTTATTTCTGTTGTTTTAGCTGAGTCATATTGAGTCAACTTAAATTAAGTTGAGATGAACTGAGTTTAATTGAGTTGAGTCGAGTTTAGTGTGGGTAAGTGAAGTCGAGTTATGTTGAGTTGATTTGAGTCTAAAGTCAAGTTGAGTTTAGTTCATTCAAAGTGAAAATTTAAATTCAAAGTGAAATATAAATTCTGTGTACATTTATTATGATGAGGATGATTATTATTTCAATTTGTAAGATTTTATGTTGACATAATGATATATTATCTAATCTAAAAGTGGTAGCTGTACATTCAGTTGCTGAAAAGTGAAAAAGAATCACATAAACCACTAAAAGAACCCAAATAAAACTAAATAAATGTTTGTAATTTGAAAATATTGGCCATTTCATTTTAAATTCGATCGACTCAGATGTTTAAGTCGTTGTGATTAATTAATCAGCTGTGATCCAGTGAATTCTGCAACTGCTTCAAACTCGCTGACTGATATAAGTGAACAGAAGTGGATTACAAACTGAGATTAAACTTGACATTGTTGATGTTTTTCAGAGCGATGGTTCCGCCTGAGACCCTCACAGCACCGCGAATGTCGGACGGCAGCAGTTTTTCGTGTATTTATTCCCTTTGAAGCTGTTGCTTTGTTTGGGCTCTATTTACTATGTACCAACACTAAGATATCATTGAAAGGATTACTTATTTACATCTATAAAACTCCTCCTATAATTCCATCTTCTCTTTCTTAGGTCTGATTGTTTATCTGGTACAAAGTATCCGTTTCAATTGCTTGATTTTTTTTTTTTGTACATGGTCCCTGATGCCTGAATTCCATAAAATAAACACAAAATATCCTAATCATTCACTAGAAAATGCAGATTAGTTTAGTATGTAGAAGGCCAAATACTTTTAGTATATCAGACACTGTGATGAGTAACTTCCCTTTTGCTGCAGTATTTGCTTCTATTAATACATTTTTTATGATGTTGCAGCAAACTCACACTGGACCTTTTAAACTACCTGCTCTTCTACCAATACAAACTCACATTGTGCAGCTTAAGCTTTGTTTTAAATTGTAATGAGTTTCCAGTGATACCAAACCACTGAAGTTACTCCGACTTTCTGGAAAATGTCAATAAATAAAAAAATACAAATAAGTTGATCTGGGTGTATATTTTCACTCAGCGTGGCACAAGATGATACAGCATATATGTGATATTGTCATGCTATGTGGGGGAAAAGAGTTTTTCTAAGTGTAAAAAAAAGAAAAGGTTTTTAGGGGAAAATTGAGTTTAATAAATAAATAATGCAGCGAGAACAATGAGACAGAATCTTACTCTTGCTTCACTGTCGAGACCAGAAATCTTGTTTACTGTTGTAAGACTGCCCCCTCGTGGTCATTTACGGTACACTGCATTGTGTTTACTCTTGTCTCAATGGTTTTAAATTGAGCCACGAGTGTTGGGGGAGTTACTCAGATAAAGTAATCCAACACTCATCTAATCATTATTACTCTTCTAAAAAGGTAATACACCTGACAGGTGAAAGACTGACTCACCCTGACCCCGGGGACACAACCTTCATCGGGAAAATCAAGTAAAAACTAATTTTACTTTACGACACCGAAATGTGTCTCCTAAGCCAAATGAGCTGCTGGCAAAGAAGAGTGAAGAATGAGTTTTAGAGGAGGATTCTTCATCAAACCATCAAACAAAGGCAAGCTTAAGTAACCACAGGTGTGCTGTCACATGACCGACTTAACAGAACACAAAACATTTTTTTTAATGAATGACCCAGCAGCGTTTAATAAAGTGTAATCCTACGAGTCATTATGAAGAATAAATAAATTATCTTTTTGTATTCATTTCATTGTATAGATAATAAGTATATTTTATGATTAATTAATTTATATATTGTTTTAAGACTCAATATGTTTAAGAATTGAATTAATTTGAATTAAATTAACATTTGAGAAAAGTCTTTGTCAGGCAAACACGCAGAGAATCAACGGGCTAAGGTTACTATAAAAGATAGCCACAAAGAACAACAGCGCCACCTAAAGTAAAAGTATGTGATCATATGAAACAAAGACAAGACAAAAATGGACGCATTTATAACAGGAATTGCGGAACGTTCCGATTATTAATTGTCATTTTATTTATCATTTTGTGGTAATTGTATAAACCTTTTCAACTAATTATTTGATCACTTAAAGTTCGCACATCAGTACTACTAATCGATGACAGAGCGTCTTCACCGACGCCGGCAAAATAAAAATACACATTTAACCGATATGATAATTATAAGGCTGCCTTTTGTCAGCCTAGAACGTAATGTGATGATTTACTTTTATTGGAAATGTTAGTTTTTTTGGTCAAAATAATCACAAAATCCTGAATATTTAAACAGGCGGAACATTGTATAGCTTCTTGTTGACGACGGAAGGAATAGACCCGCACACACTCGATTCCTGCACTGAATAGTTTGGGTGACCGCTGGAGTCGTTACAGCGTGAAAATGATGCGTCAATGCTGAAACAGAGGTAATTCGTGCAGATTCCGAGTGTAAATCACGATGTGCAACTTTGTTCACTGCCGTCGTACGTATTCAGTTGCTGCAAGAGTGCAAGGGTTGAATGATAAGTTGTGAGCTTACCGTAAAGGCGCGAGCACCTACTGGATGAATGAAATTATGATGAAAAATAAACAACTGCAACGCCAGGTCGATGATTCTCTGCTAGGCTCAGAATTGATCTATCAACTCTTGCATCTGCTCTTAGTCTGTGCAGTGTTACTTTACCTTGTGTAGCCTAACCCCCATTACTTTATGACATATTTTGGTACATTTATTTTTTATTTTAGTCATATACTTTAGTCTGGGTAGTAGTTCAGTAGTAGTATTTTAAGTCAAATCAGACAGGTTTGACTGGTTTCTTGACTGGGTTCAAGCATCTCACTGCACAGGCTCGCTGCTTTCTGTCTGACCTCTGACCTCTGTGAAGGCAAACATGAGAGAATTCAAAGCGTCACATATTTAAGAGGATGAGAGTTCTGCTTGGTCTTGCATCTTTAACTTGATCTCTGTTTACGTTTTCTCATCAGATGTTCTCTGTCATATTTCGGACAAACGTCTTTGCTGCCCAAAAGGTAAACGTTTTTCTCCAGCTCATCCCACAAAGCGCTGATGTTCATAATGTTCATATTCCAGACCTCCATCAAGGCCAAACATCTCTCTCTAATTTACTATAACACCCAAAACCTGCATTTCTGTGTACATTTGACTTTTATAATCTGACTCCTTGACCTTGAAAACCTCCACGTAGAAACTAAGATCCACCCACTTCTCAGCTTTTAAAGCCTAATTTCCCTCTCAGGTCTGGCATCGGGCTGCTCTTCCACAGAAATGCTGGATTTCGGGCATGGTTAGAGCTTCTGATGTCTCCCTGCAGCCCTGCTGGTCTTCATCAGGCAGGCTGCCTCCAAAAGAAGAAGACGTAGGACTAACCCAGACTCCTGCTGTCCTCGGTTCAATGAGGGCTGAGTTCCTCCAGAGGACCCAGACTCAAGCTGCCGGGTTGTTAATACGGAACCAACATTTCCATTCTTCTGCAGTGAGGCTGAAGAAGCGTCCCAAGCCTGAGCCTCCACCCAGAGAGCTGGACTTGCTGCGCTACGACATGAAGGACTTGGCGAAGAGTCCCAAACCGGCCTTGTACCTAGGCTTGGCTGGGCTCCTCCCCTTCGTCTGCCCTCCTCTGCTCATGGCCGTGACCGAGTCCTACTTCCCGGAGCTGGCCTACGCTCAGATAGCCTACGGCGCCTCCATCCTCTCCTTCCTGGGAGGAGCGCGCTGGGGGTTCGCACTTCCTGACAGCAGCCCAGCCAAACCGGATTGGATAAACCTGGCCAATAGCGTGGTTCCTTCCTTGCTGGCCTGGGTGGCCATGCTGTTGAGCGACAGCGTCACTCCAGCAGGCACCATGGTCATCATGGGCCTGGGAATCTCGCTGCACTATGACCTCTCGCTGCTGCCCACTTACCCCAGCTGGTTCAAAGCCCTCCGCTCCGTCCTGACCATCGTGGCTTTTTTCTCTCTTGTTGGCACGCTCGTAATGAGTGGACTGTACCCGCAGAAGATGATTTTCTCAGGTTAAAAATGGGGAAAGTATGATTTTGGTTCAGGATCCTTCACAATCCACATATCTGGACACAACTGGTGTGTCCATTCAAATGTTTGACCTCAGGAGGACAGCATGAATTCAACATAAGTTTAGGCCCGGAGTCATTTTGTGAGGAGGCTTAAACTCAACTTTCAGGGTCCTTCAGAGAACAAAACCTTCATCTGCCAGAGCCGTTTCATGGATGGTCGCTTCTCCTGAACTGAGACACAACTTTAATCTGATTGCTTTTATGGGCTGTGATATTAAGTAACCTATTTATAAAGAGAAGAGAGTAATGTTAGATTGACGAACGTTGCAACAGCTTTGACCACAGATGTGATTTACAGGGACATTTGTTTCCTCTCGTCCTCTTTTGTCAAACTGTCTCAAAATCAAATAAATGCATTTTCAGAACCTTGTGGTCTTTCGTTTAGGGTTGCAAATGACAGACATCTTCATTCCTGATTGTAAAATGTCACAAATTACAGAGGAATGCTCATCACCAGTTATGAAATTGATGAGAACGTCACTCAGAGAGCCAAAGACATTCAATTAATAATCCAGAAAACTCATAAAAAAGGAGGAAAATCCCGACTGATGAGTTTTTCTTTAATCTTTGTGCTAAAAAAAAGTAGCAAATCCGCCTTCACTCCGTCCTGATCACAGAGCTCAGGCACACTTGAAAATAAGGTGTTGCATAAGATCTAAATTGGAGTAATCTGTACTTAAGGCCTCCAGTGTGGAGTCCACGCCATCAAATGACAATGAAGGCTCGACCGAAAGCTTCAGAGTGCACGAGAGTTCAGACTCCAACGATGAGGTCAGGTTGAGTCAACGAGACTTTGAGCTCGCACAGGCACGCGAGTACGCAGTCAACCACAGCCAATGAACTTAAATCAGCTCGCTGATGTGTCCAGATGCTTTTATTTGTGTAAACACCAACATGTAATTGACAAAATATTGGACAGAAAGGCAAGAAGAAGAAAAAAGGGACATCTGAGAGAGACAACATAAGGCACATCGCTCTGTTCATCACCGACCTGGCAGAAAAACGTGCAAAACAAACCGAACATCTGACTGTGAGGGAGAACTTCACCTGAAATGAAACATAAAGTGAGCAGTGTGGATTCAGTATTGCACTTTAAAGTTCCCTCAAATTTCTTGAACAATAATTTGGTGGACTGGGAGTTTATTTTGAAATAAACGAATGTTGTGGCTTTTACATTTTTGGTTTGTCGTTTCACTACAATATGTGAGGTGAACTCAGTGTTAGAAATGTTGGGTGAGAACAGGTTTGAGTCATGTGACAGAGTGAAATGAAAGATTAAGCTTTTTTTTTTTAAATGTGTCTGCATTGCTTTTGATAAACAAACAAAAAGAAACAGTAAAAAAACAACAAAATTCTTAACTTTATGTCAGAATATGAGAACATTTTCTGTCAGTTTGATCTCATCGTGATCGCGAACCACACAATTTAGCTCCACCGAAGAGCTCTTTGCCCATGTGACTCTGGTCCACGGGGAGAACAGCACCCATACGTAAAATGACTTGGCCAACACAGATCCAACAAATAAGCTCTGTAAAGTTTTGAAATTGTTAATATAAACCCAGCTTGATAGGTAAAGTGAACATAAACTGACCCAAATTCTGCCCTGAGACCGACAGTGCATTTGAAGTTGTAAACGCCGAGTGAGGACATGAAAACTGTAGGAAGGAAAACATTGTAGAAGTCTTCTTATCGTGCATCAGCCATGTTTGAGTCTTCTTCAAACTATAACTGTTCACCAAAAGTCCTGCAGTCACACACAAGTCAGACTTCTACAATGTCCTCCGTCTTTACCAGAATCCAAACTTTGGTGACCCTGGGGGGGTAAACAAACACTTTTACAAACCAATTTCCCTCATCTGTGAGAAGGGAAGTGTGTAGAAAATTCCCGCACATCCTAGTAAGCGCTCGCAGACACACACGCGGTCGACCACACACACACATACACACACGTGCGCGCGTCACTTCTGAATACCTAAACCTAAACGCATGTACTCGTACACCACGTAGCTGATGCTGACTGCGGGGAGGACTTTCATGAAATTGGGCAGGATTCCCCGGTAAAGTCCGAAGAAGCCTTCCTTTTCCAGAATGTTCCTCACCATCCGGCCCATGGGCAGCTGCTCCGAGCCCTCCAGAGAAGCTGAGGAGACGTGAAGCGAAAAATCAGACAGAAGGAATCATCATCAGGATTATGGTGTCAGCGCTTTAATTCATTATTATCAAACTCTTCATTTGTCTCAGAGGAAGCAGATAAGCAACAGCGCACGTTTACCTCCATATAATGATTCATTTAATCAATTTTAGGAGTGATCTTTGAGGCCATAATGTGATAAATACACAATCACAGAGCATCTGGATCAACGTTTGTTTAATTATCAGTGTTTATTCACGGCTTGAGTATCGCTTTGTCTTAGTGCTGCTTTAGAGAATCTGTGCCACGTGGATTTTTCTTTATTTCGTCTTTCCTCGGTTACTAACAATTACTAGTTTACTCTACAGTTTTAGTGCGGATTATATACTTTCAAATTTGCACATCTGAGGTAAATGAATAAATAAATATGAATCTGATTATGCTGCTGAAGTCATAACGTCCTTAAGGTGAATAAACTTTGGCCCACAGCCTTGACGAGTGGGGTTAGAAGCCAACTAGTCGCTGAAACCCAAAATATTTAGCGATACGTTCATGTAAGTCGCTCTACATGGCAAACAGTGCCCCCTAAAGGCCAACCGAGGTAAGGTTATTTGTTTCGGCACAACGCAACTAACACAAAAGCAATTTAACGTGCGTTAAAAAGGGAATAAAATGCATTTAGGCATTTTAAAATAAAATAGAAGAAAAGGTTTGAATGCATTTACAGAGCAGAAAAACACAAAGTTATAATCTGAATCAGGGGTCGGACCCTCAGGAGGACCACCAAGGCTTGGTTATATCCAAACCTCCACGTAAAATGAGATGTGCAATCAGCGGCGCCCCGAAAATCGTAAAACCAAATATTTTTAAGTCTCTGCAGATTCACAGGGTTTGAATTGCGTCGGACCTTCTCAGCCCGGTGACGACGCTTCCCCTCTACAAATATGATACTTTGGAGAACCGAGCCACCTGAACCGAGACGCAGCCAGCATCTCTGAAGGTGTCTGAAGGTTCAGGACGTGCCTACCTTGTGCCTGCATCCTGGTGCGGATCAGAGCCAGGGGGTAGCTGGCCAGCTGACCGCACGTGCTGGAGACGGTGCCACAGCCCAGCAGCACCAGAATGCCGGGGTTCGCCGTGTCTTTGGCGTAGCGAGACAACCAGAAGTTCTTCAAACTCTGGTCAGGACAAAGAGGTTTGAGAGAGAGAAGGAGTCCGTATGATCGCTTAAGTAACAGAACGTACCACAGTCTTCCTCAAATTATCGGCACTTTTGCTGACAGACGCTGTTCAGTATGGAAATAATGCTTTGGATCTACGTGTTCCACATGAGACACCTCGTACCTCATACACTGCCAGGTCTATCCCAGCATAGGGAATGATGCCCAGGATATTGGGGATGTAGCCTTTGTAGAACGCCTTCACTCCCTCCTTCTTCAGGATTTTTTTGGCACAGTCGAACATTCCGGAGTACTGTCCGGTCTTCCTCAGGGTCAGCCGGGTTTTCATCACCTGAACCGACGAAAAAATCAGCGGTGAGGCGATGCAACATCAGGCGCGTTTTTCTACTTTCTCCTGCTTTTTATACAGCTACTTACCAAAAAAGATTATAATGTCACAATTTATTAACAATATATTCTTTTTAAATGAATTTATTACTAATTTAAAGTTTCTGCTGACAAACTATCTATGTTTTGTGTGTGTGTGTGTGTGTGTTCTGAGGCCACAGCCACTTGTGAGCCGACACAAACAGGAGTTCGCTAGCTTAGCTTCAAACTTAGCACGGTAACAGAGAGATGGCAGCTGCTGGTGATGCGGCGAGTGTCGACACGAACCCACAACTCGCCAAAACGCAGAGTTGCAGAAGTGAGACGTGGCTTTATTTTGTATTTTAAACCAAACTGAACAGGTGAACACACAGACCCCACGACCCCTGTTAGCTAACCATGCTACAAGGCTCGCTTACGCTACAGGCAGCATGTCAAACCTTTTCCAAACATCCTGATTCATACACGGGGTTCAAAGGGCGTAACAGATACAAGAAATGAGATAATAATGTGATTTAGTCGTTTTGTGTGTTTGTATTTCGGCACCAAGACGTCGCCGGCTCGCTACATAGCTGTGACGGCCATGCTAGTGTGTAGCTAACAATGAATGCTGGCGTAGCGATACAAAGACGCAAGCTCGGGTGAAACAGCAGCAAACAGTCAACTTCAACGGTCTGCTGGATGCCGTGGCTGACCAATCAGAGTCGAGCATTACGCTAGAAGGACGAGGAGGGACGCTTGTATGTCACAATCATAACCACAGACACACAAAGCCTTCACGCTCCTGCTGCGCGACATCAGAACCCCTCCGCTCACCTCCATGGGGTAGATGGCCGTTTGCGCCGTGGCTCCGGCCAGCGATCCCGCCATGAACCTCTCGTGGGTCCTCCCTTTTCCTGGATCACTGCCCAGTCGCTTCTTATGTTGATTCACCACACAGTAACAAGAGAGCACATTTAGT
>OMOW01040658.1:2172-12860 GCA_900312555.1 Lamprogrammus exutus
GTTGACCGAAAATATTGTGACTATTCTGCATGTAAATGTACTCAGCTTAAAGACAGAAAGCAAATGTTTATGTAAAAAACAATTGATGTAAGATGAGATGTACACATAGCCGCTCTGTTAACTGCACTGTAGGATAATTACAGACAGACTTCATCTGCAAACTTAATATCTCTCCCTCAGCTCTCTGGCTTTACCTGGTTTGTTTTGGATTTATGTGTAAAATATTTCCTAATAAAACATTTGGTAACAAAATCCCGATCACATGTTTGGTTTATTGGATAAATGTCAGGGTTTAGTGAGTGAGATTAGCAGAGCCTGCTGATAATGTCTGTGCAGATGAATTTCATTACGTTATTGTTGCGCTAAAGCACACATGGAGAAATACAAACATTGGTCTCCAGCTTCCTTTGCAGTGAGAGAATCCTCACAGTAAGGCAGACCTGCATCTTATTTATTTGTATGTGGCTGTAAGCCTCCTACTGCTGGATCTCAGCAACCTCCCAGGCGCTCAACCCACTGCTGTTTTTCTTTGTGAGGCTGTTCACACATATCAGTGTGGAGGAGTATTATGGTGAGGCTGCATACACAAACAAACCTACTGTCTTACTGTGCCTGTCATGTAACCTTGAGGTATAGCACCCATTCTTCACTGCATATGTGGCGTCGCTGTGCTCAGCAGCAAAGAACGTTCTCACCTACAGGGTCACTCAGTGCACATACCTCCACCAAGGCTGAAAAGTCATAAATCATTACTATTTGTTTTTGATATAAATCCAGACTTTTACAGTTATCACCTTTATGAACTCAGATATGTAAAAACAACTTATCAGAACGCTCATCCCTCATACAGTTTCAATAGTTTTAAATAAAGATATACCTAGGAAATTTGCGCATAGGCAGGACATGGGTGCCAATTTAGGAAGATTAAAATGCATGCTTGGACAGGAATCACATTAATGGTACATTTCAAAAAAAACAAAAAAAAAATTGTCTTGTCATATCAGAGACAAACCAATACACAGAATTTGAATTTGTTGGTCATCACCAATTTCACATTTCAGTCTTGAATACACGAGTCACTGATTCAAGATGCTGGTTTTCTCAAAGGAATAGCATTACCTGAAGTTGCTGCAGGTCATTTGGGTACCTTTTCTCAGTACGTAACATTTTGAAATATCTAAAAACACTTGGCAAACTAAATGAAGATAGAAACTGGACATGGCATCTACCTGCTTCTTTTGTATTTACAACACTTCCCCAAAACTGAATTTCCATCCTAATCTTCAATTTTGTCGCACAGTGGAATTTCCAACAGAGAAGAGAAGGGAAAGCGTTACTAGCATGACCTTTCTTAACCACTATTATTTGGTTGCTAAATTATTCATTATTGGACGGCTAATCTCTAGGTTCTCAATTTTGGGCCTCAGCACCCACAACTTGTGCGTGTTTTCTACACACACGAGTTCTACATATACACCTGATTAGCTAGACCTGGAGCTGGAAGGCATCAAGTGAACACTGGATTTAGCTAATCAGGTGTGTGTAAAGCCAGGATGGAAAACCCTGGTCTCTGGTTCCTGATTCCAGATCCCGAGCACCAGGATTAGAACATACGTTTCTAATCACTGTCCATATTTGAAGCTGGATGAGTCTCCACAGTCATGCAGTTGTCAAACAATATAAATAACTCCAGCTGTGCAAAATGTTTCTCTGAAATTTCAAAGTAAGTGATAGTAAAATGTCAGATATGAGGGAGAGAGAATTTCTTTTTATTGCTGGAGTGTCTTGTCATTTGGAACTTTTACTGGAGCTTTCAAGCCACCTGCGAATATCTGCCAACATGACAACCCGAAAGTGTGTTTGAAATGGTTTGACGCCATGATTATGGCTTTCTTTAGATCTTTGTTGATCCTGATTTGTTTTTTCACTAGATGCCCTTCGTGACGAGACATTTGAGTCAATGCTTTACAGCAAACCGTGCACTGCAATTTAGCAGCTACTCATGTTCTGCAAGAATTTACCAAGTGTGAGAGCATTTTCTACATTCTCCTCTGTTTTCTTTCCCCACATGAAGCTAATCTCTGCATTATTAATCAGTCATTTAACACACCATCTCTGGGTACCTGACCACAATCATGTCAGGAAGTGGCACTGTTTGGAGTGAACAAGGAGATGTTCACCAACAGCTGCGACATCTGCTGCCTTTCATAAGTGTCTTGGCAAGCTCTAATATCACTCAGTTACAAGATTTGGGAGAGCGGCGGGGCGTTGTTTGCATATTATATTGGCAGTGGAGGCCCGGCCCCATGCATCTCTTATCAGTGATTATGACTGCGCCGTGTTTAACAGCGGTCGTGCAGCCATTTCACAGCCGAGGGGAAGGAGAATAATTGCATTTTCTGAATGACTGAGTGCAAACATTCTACACCGCTGTGCTAATGGGCACCTGATTTTAGCAGGAACTGACAGGAAAAGGTATTGTGTTATTGAGTGTCGATATAAGGATTGATAAAGTATGTAGATCAGCCCTCCACATTGTAAATATCAAATTCAGTGGTGACTTTGTCAGGAGAGATCAATTAAAACATTTTAACCATCCAAGTATCTTTCTGTTTTCAAATTATATCTGTTACGGAATCCCAGAACAGAAACGTTTGGGGTGCTATGGGATTATGTCACAGGAAAAGGTATCGTGTAACAGTGTAGATACAAAAAAGTTATTTTATGTGTAAGTTTGTCAAATAAAAAGTTATTTTGAGATACTGAGTCATTAATTTGAAATGAAAAAGTTGGTTTGTCAAGATACTAAGTCATTACTTTGAGAAACCAAGTTGTTATTTTGAGAAAAGGTCAGTATAAAAAGTCATTATTTAGAGATACTAAATTGTTATTTTGTGATAGAAATGTGTTACTTTGAGATACTCAGTTGTTATTTCATAGCCCCAGTAGCCCCTCGTATCTCAGCCCCACATTCCCTCAGTATAAATGAGCAAGAAAAGCTTATTGGGAGAAAAAAAATAGAGAAAACTTGGAGTCAGTCCAATCAGAACTGGATCTTCCATCAGGATGGTGAAGAGAGACATGATAAGAGGCAAAGATGACATCCACCTGTGTGCACTGCCAGCTGAAATCAGTGTGTGTGACAGGTATCTGTGCTAAGTGGACAATTCAGCCATGGACACGCTCATACAGAGAACTGACGGAGACTGGCTTACCAACAGCCAGGTCCTACATTAACTGGTGGAAAAAAGCAGCTAACAAAAGGTGCCAGTTACAACTACATTTCACAGGAAGCTGCAGAGACCT
This sequence comes from Lamprogrammus exutus, assembly GCA_900312555.1. Lineage (NCBI taxonomy): Eukaryota > Metazoa > Chordata > Actinopteri > Ophidiiformes > Ophidiidae > Lamprogrammus > Lamprogrammus exutus. Next base: position 5,479 of record OMOW01040658.1, read on the forward strand.
GAAAACAGGCAGTAGGTAGAACAAACAGGCAGAGTCACAATCACAAAGAGGAAAATACACAAGAACTGTTTTCAGAAAGAAGGATTCTTAGGCACAATAAAATTAAGTGGAATCATTGACTGTCATTTTAGCCAATAGTGGCAGAGAAATGTCTTTATTCCTATTAATCTTTAAGAAATCAGCATCTCCCTTCCTTTGAGTAATCTGCAGCCAAAGAATACACACATAACGACACGTGTCACTCAAACTCAAACTGTTAGACAGCAGCATCAGCTGCGATTCAACTTATCTTCATCAAATTGGGCACTCTCACGCTCTACGTGTTGTTGTACACAGTGCAAAAACACATTTCCCATGGTTGTTTTATTGGGGCACAGCAGAATATAAGGCACATGCTTCAGTAAATGGGGCCTAATGACGCCTCTGGGGTAAACTGACCGCCAGCGGGTGATCATCATAAAAGCATCAGCAGCAACAAAAAAGCAAGACACAGAAAGAATGCATTTGTTATTCTTTGCTTCTTAACACTGCTTAAATAATTGAACCCCTGTGTCCTTAACGTCTGACTATGATGTAAAATTGTACGAACAGTTGGTGTAGATGTACTTTCCGTGCCTTTATAGAAGCCCATGTTAAGTACTCCTATTCTCAGGCTTAAAAAGCACATGGACCTCTGGGGCGGAGATGATTTACCTCTACCAAGGATGTTATGTTTTTTTGTTGTTGTTTTTTGTTTTGTTTTTAAGCAAGAGTACTCAAAAAAAAAAAAAAAAGTTATTAACTGGTTTTGATGATACGTTTGTGCCAATGCAGAGCCAGATGGTGGATCTGGAAATTTTTCAAGTTTTTCAATATTTTTCAATATTTTGTCAATTTCTTAAGTAACACACCAATCTTACATCGATCTTACAAAGTTTCACAATTTTCCTGTCAGTTACATTCAAACTAGGTCACTGATATTTTTAGAGCTATTTGACGCCTCTGGATCCATGCTGCTGTTTCTTCCAAAAACCTATAACATGTTTCCACAGCCCAATATTCAATCAATCATCTTTAAATTGTTTATTTTGTCTGAACAAAGGCTGAAAAGCCAAAGGGATTAAATTTACAGGAAAAAGCAAGAAAACCTCAAATTTGAGAAACTGTAACCAAAAGTGTTGTAAATTGACTGAATGATATATTGATTATTTTCCCATCAATCGGTAATTCTCATCATACAGCCAGTTATCAAATATACTTGTAAAATAATACCAAATTGTACTTGAAGTGCAACGCATGCGTTGGGGATGTGTCCTCGTTTAGGAAAAGAGACAAACCAATCTAAGAAATAGGAAACGGGAAAAACAGGAAAATTTGAATAGTGTTAGTTTATTCGTGATGTCAAAACACATTTGGAAGTAGAAATCAGTTCAGAAATCTTGCTTTCTCTTGCTTATTCCTTGGAATATACTGTATGTCATTTTGTCTAACAAGTCAGACACAGATTGCCCCCTGGGAATGTTGCCTTGTTGTGGAAAAGGTGCTGAAGCTCACTGAAGAGTATACAGGCAGTGACATATTGTTTCATAAAGTCCAATAGCCCATATCACAGGGCAGCTTGTCATTACTCAGACAAATTTTATCCTCCACTCTTCTATATGTGACCAAGGCTGCAATTTAGAGGAGGCATTTCAGCACCACAGACAGCGACTCAGCACAAAAACACTGCCTGCCATGGAGACGATGACATCAATTACATCAGAACCCTCTGAAAATCTACATGCAGGAAAAATATAAATCTTGTCATTTGGTTAAAACAGGGGTTTGCTGTAGTATGCATGCATGTGCAAAGCTGGGGTCTAGTACAGACGGACCAGACTAAGCCTCAACCTCCCAGACATTTTACTCTCTGGATGACTGAGATCAACCTTCACAGATAAAGAATCATTGCATTTTTATTAGATTGGCTTTAACCACTTAAGCCCGGAGGAAAAAATAGTACGTTTACACTGTCCATATATTTCTTGTTGGACTGAGCTCATGCTGGCAGTCGCATATAATACATACTTCTTTTTTTTCAGGAGAGCTGCAATGATAAATCTGGAACATTCACAGTGAAGATTATTCAGTATGTCTTGATTTTTTGACATTTATTTGCACGAATCTGATTTTTATTGGTGAAGTTCTAGTCATTTCCAGCAGCCTGGTCCAGAGTAGAGCAGACCCTCAGCTCTGTGTACCGCTCCTCCGCTCTTTTCATGCAGGCTGTGAAGCTCTGTTTTCGAGTTAGGGGAGCTTGCTACGCTGCTGAAGTCTTTACAGTGCTACCTCCACCAGGTGGCGGTGGCTTTCATGTATGCGGTGAGAGACCTCCTCTGGGTAAGGACACTAAGTACCCCCTTCCTATCCCTTCCATTTGAGTTAAGGTCTTTATTAAAAGTCCCTTTTATCGTTCTTTTTCCCCCCAGTTTTTCAGGTTACGTAAATATCTTAGACCCATCAAAAAAAAATTAAAAATTAAAGGAACAAGATTGTTTAAAAAAAAATATCTATCATCACCTTTAAACAAGATGTGTAAAACAGCTTTATCATGCAAATTCATTCTTGATCTATATCCATAACTGCTGAAAATATGTTAAAACTATTTTGTCCTTCTGAATCAGAATCATCTCAGCTACACGTTGGTGGTAGTTCTATATTTCTAATCTTACTTACTACTGTAGATTGATGCCTTAAATCTGACCTCTGTCTGAGTATTTTTATTTTAGATACAGTATTTAGTCCACCAAATCAGGTCAATATCTGGATCTTGGCTCAAATCAATCTAAAGTTACACATGCCTTAATTTTTTTAAATTGAAATCAAACAAATCATAAGCTCCTTAAAAGGGTAATTGCTTTAAAAAAAAATGTTTTTTAACTTAGAATAAAGTGAGAAGTAGTTTAAATTTTTGTACTGACTGACACTACTACTATCTGAAAGTTTACATCGAGAGAGGTGAGACATGTATCATTGTATGTGATACAAGCTGCTGTGTACATTAAAGCAAATGAGCAAATTCTATATAGTTTATCTCGCCAAAATTTATATGTACCATTGTTATTTGTGATGGACATTAAATGGGAGTTGGCCAGTACAAAAGACTAATATAGAGCATACCTTTGTCCTGGTGACTTTCATTAATTAATTTTGATATTAGTGATGATACACACATACCAACTATGGCCAACAACATTCCAAGGTACTCCAGGGTGGGGGGACACATGTGGGCCGATTTTCAAGTGGAACACCACCCACAACGATCCTCATAGGGCTACTTCTGACGTTGCAGCAATGGACACTTGTGAAGATACTTTGAGCTCTGAGCATTAGAGGGACAGTGTCTTTGTCTCATGCACAGAGGAAGACCCAGACATCTATGAGCCCGGCGATCCCTGCTGCTCAACATTTCAGGATCTCATTTTTGTCATCTGACTCACTGAGGTCCTTCCAGACCAATCACTGTAGCTGTCTGATTCAGTGATGCCAGATTCTTCCTCTATCTGAGGATTGCTGGAAAGAGGAGCAATAGAAAAATTTGTTGCACCACACACCAGCAGGCAAGTTGATGTCATCTTCATCAACTGACTCGACCTGTGACTTATCTTCTACCTCACTTTTCTCTGGTGCTAGGAACTCATGCCCAAGCCAGACACTAGAAATCATTGCCAGCGTGAAAGGTCTCATGGCAGCAGATTAACAGAGCCATCTTTTACATTCATCTAATTCTGACAACAAGGACGTGATTGGTCAAATGGTATCGCGTGACACCGAAATGCACTTTCTCGGTTTTAGTATAGTTGAAAATTCAGGCTACATAAACCTACCTCTACCCCTAAAAAATTTTAAGCTTTGAGTACTCCTTGGACTTCTTCACTTTCGGTAAGAAGGTGACGTAGTTATTCTGTGTTATTCCGTATTGGCTACAAACTTCGGGACTGCCCGCTCTTTTGTCGGAATATGGGTGCAAAAAAAGCCAACAGTTACAGCTTTGTTTGGCTGACGTTAAAGACCTGCACTGGCAGCAAAAACACTTGTGCCGTTGTTATTCGGTTAACAAAATAATAAATTAGGTTTTGAGCCCTTAAATAAAGACGCGTTTGCAAGTTTGAGATTGCCTCGTAAAAATGTGATGGCAAAATCAACAAAACATGTTTGTATCACTCCGCTCGTAATTGATATTCCCCACTGCAAGCCGCAGCGCATCCTATTCGGGAAAGATCCCCCTCCGCCGCATGTAGAGCCACCTGAAAGGAAGCAGAGTCCGACGGTGGGGTTGCTGACACAGAAGGCGGCTGCCGTCACTTTACACTCCTCTCCACCTCCGTTTCTTTGTTCCACGCACATTTCTCGCTGCCTCCCGCATCACAACAAGTCACTCGGACTAAGGAAAAACTCGTTTTCGACGCTTAACTCCTCCACCCGATGTGAAAGAGAAAGCGGAGGAAGGAGAGCAGATAAAATAGAGAGATGGGAGCGTTCAGGGTGCTGCTGGGGAGTTTACATTACGTGGGACTCTACCTGCAACTTTGTGCGTCCACAAGGCAACCTGGACACGGGGAGATTGAGAACCGCATCTCTGGGAACGGTGAGTGTCAAATATGCCTCTAAATTGATTTTAATTTATGAGCGAATATGAGGAGGAGTGTAGGGGACGACACAGCTGCTCACATGCACTGAAGGAGGCACACAGAGCAGCACATAGGCTGAGGGAGATGCCGAGATTATACTAACTAATGCAAATCTGTTTGAATTTCCTCGTTTTTGTTGTTTTCTTTGTTTATGTGACATGTTAGATCAATGAGAGATTCACAATTTACATCAGTGCTATGAATCGGTCAGTCTGTCATTCAAGCACAACTACATCCACCCATCTTATCTGACCAACAGGATGTGTAGTCTCATAATTAAAACTGGATTAACACACCATTTCAGGTGCCGAGAAGGGTCGAATACAGGTAACTGTGGTAGGAGTGTGCACTTGATAGGATTACTTGTGTAACAGCTTGTGATGTGTGAAGTCAGAGTTTATGAATGACAATTTGGTTAGTTTCTATCCTCCCTACTTCTGGTCAGTGGGTGATTTCACTCAGCAAGTATAGATGGAGGTCAACATGCTCTTTTCCCATTAAATCTGTACATACCACAAAAGATAACCATTGACTCAAATCCTTCCACAGGTTTGGTCTGGTCTCTACTTTCTCCCCATACTCCCCTTAATTGCCCACCAGATTTTACATTTAGTTACGTCATGCGGACTAACACACTGTCATGGCTATTGTTGCTTGTCTTCTCTTGACATCTGTGGTTTGGCATGCCAGTCTCCACAGGTGTCGAGCTGCCAGCTTGGCAGATGTACCCGCCGACTGTCAGCCACAATCTTAAGTTGGTGTGGGTAGAAAAATAAAGCGAGAAGGAGAAAAAGGAGAATGAGCGGAGGTGAAAGCCAGCAGGGCTAAATGCCTCAGTGCCCTTGAGCAACCAGGAGTGTTTGATCCATTACCTCTGCCATCTACCTCTCTGCTTCTAAAGCTTCTGTATATCAGGAGCTTCCCAACAGCTTGCTGTGGGACTCAGGCACTGTCAAACATAGCTCATTATTTTAATGGACGGAAACAGACCCCTCACTCAGCTGGGGTTCTACCCACTAAGGTGCACTATGCAAGTTTTGTATCTAAAAATACACCTGTCTTAATCATACTAAATCACAAAACGGGGCTGCAGCACAGACGAGAGTCCCATTCCCGGTAATCGAGATGCTGCAGATTTGTCCCATTTGCCCAGAATAAAATTACGTTGTCAGGTATGATCGTGTCTCCACCCACGGAAAGGGACTAATTGAAACTGGGGAGTGAATTCCAATCTGTTTTCTCAAGAGCTGTGAGGGAGCGTTTCATCTACAGAAAATTGAACCAATGTCATCTATTTTCTTCTGTATTTTTCATAAAGCATCACAAATTGGCAGGGTTTGGTAAAGTATGTACAATGTGCCTGTCACGTTTCAAGATTTCTGCGTGTCTTTTGGTTGGGTGATTGACTGATTTTTATCTTTGTGACATTCATGGGCCAGCCAACTTCATTTTTCATCTCGTTTAATCCCCTTATCTTTGGTTTTAAGTTAAATTCAGGTTAACACGGGATTCAACATATTTTTGATAATACAATACGTCCTCAGTTTCTGTTTACGCCAAGTATCGACAGACCATATTTCCTTGCACGTAAGAAACAGTTACTCTTGAATGTCCTGATCTTACACTGCAACCTGTTCTACAAAATAAATGAAAGATTTGTCATGGAAAATAAAGACGTCAACTCTGCGGTCCAGAGATAACCGTGTTTCATGCCCCAGTCAAATATCTTTTTCTAGTCAGTCTCTGTTCAAGTCAATTCCATAACCAAAGCATCTCACACTGCTGTCTGATATTTAGAGGTTTCCCGTTTCATAACCACTCGGAGCAATCAGTATTATCTTATAGCGACATATTGGTGCCTTCATAATGTTGTTAAAGGAGATAATCTTTGTCGTCAGAATGGAATAATGTTCTTGTGGGAAAATATATTTTAGTGGTGTGTGGAACAGAGATTTTATGGGAATGAGTGTGTGCATTCTACCTAGTGATGCACATATGTTTTTGTTTTATACTGGAGGCAGAATGAAAGAAACGAGGAGAACAAGAGATGTGCCGATGTGAGCATATTATCAGATTCCTGTACTGTAATTCTTAATTGAAATGCTAAGTGGAAAATGGCACATAACACTGTCGTATACAGTTAAGACTAATAAAGAAATTAGAGGTCAATGCCAGAAAATGGTTTGTAGTTATGAGGTGAATTCATATTAAGAGGGATCAAACCACTGGCTGGTATGTGTGAAATCTGCTTTTCTGCGCATATAATTCTGCTTTCATCCACCTCTGTTGGTTGGTTGGTTTGTTTGCAGGGTTACTCAAAATATTCAGAAATGATCTTGACTTTGTGGAAGGGTGGCACATGGCCCAGGGAAGAACCCTTCAAATTTCGGTGTAGCTCTGCTTCCTGTGGCAGATCCAGAATTTTTTTCAATGATTCCTTAACATCACAAGATATTGTATTTTTATATACATATATTTTTGTCAATTTCTTGAAAAGTAATACACCAATCTCAGTTAAAAAAAAATTGGTCTGGGGCATGTTGTCGATGCCTGCTCAGCCATGGTGGATTTATGCGCTGCAATGAGTCACCCCTGGTTTTGGTTTGTATTGGTCTCCTTGTGATGATTGAGCGCATAGAGGTCATAATTCTCCCTTTATTAACGTCCACATCTGCAAATCAGAACAATGAAGAAAAAGGAAATAGTTAGAGAATGAAAAGAAATGAACGAAAA
>OMOW01040729.1:3815-17185 GCA_900312555.1 Lamprogrammus exutus
GAGCTCGTCCTCTTTCACGACTGAGTGACCCACCAAGGATGAAGAACAAGAGATGAAAGAGGACGAGCTCTTCCTTCCAGACCGTCTGTTAGACCGCTCATCCTCAGTGTCAGACCTAAGTTCCTCTCTGAGGCTTTGATGTGCAGCTTCTGCGTTCACCCGAACAGGATATTACTCTTTATGACCTCCTGATAGCACCCTTCCCCCCCCTCCTTCCTCCTTCACACAGCAGCACAGACAGCAGGGAGTGTGAGTGAAGCATTTATGCACACACATCATACACACATTCCTTCGCCATACACACATGGACACTAAGGGCAGCAGAGAAGTCACAAGTTTACGCACAACGTTCAAGTTACAAGTGCATGTTCGCTATAAACGGGTCAAATAAGCCACAGTTAACCTTTGTGATAGGAGAAGTTCATGTTTTTATTTCATCCGGCAGCTTAAACCAACCTGATGTCACCTGCTGTTGAACACAAAGACCTGAGCACAGACGTGGCTCCAGGTATTGTGCCTGTTTACCTTGCGGAGGCACTGACATGTGTCAGTATGTCAACAGTCACGCTTAACTGACATTATCAGTGCAGACACTTGACCCTGGTTGACTCAAACGCAGAGAGAAGAGGAGGGTGATACTGAACATATGATGACAGAGAGAGAATGTAAAGAGGGAAAGAATGAAAGTAAAGGAGAGAGGCACTCACTGGAGTGCATTCCTCCACCAAGGCTGGACAAGACATGACTACATTATAAGAAATTACTATAATGATAATAATAATATGGATTCATTGCTTTATTTGTCATAAGAAACAGTGTTGTTGTTTTTTTTAATCTGGGTCTGGACCAAATTGCACCCATTGATACTGGATGATTGAGGTTTGTGTGTTACCCTTGAAGAAATTGACCAAAATATTGAAAAACACCCAGTGTTAAGAAATCATTAAATAAAGTCCTGACTCCGATTCGGCATGCGATTCGATGCTCCACCCCTCCACCAAGTTTTCAGTTTTCAGTTCATAACCTTTTGAGTAATCCTGCTAATGTACAAACAACCCAACGGTCACAGGTGAAAACATGACCTACTTGGCGCAGGTAAAACGTTGAAAGCAAAGACGGAAATAGTGAAAGAGATGCTTATGCACACACACACACACACATACATACAATCCCAGCATGAACAGGTTTAGAATAATCAGCCTGTGTTTGAATAGTCAGACATTTAAGTGTGGAGTAACAGAGGAGCAGCCGGATCAGAGCAGGATTTCCAACTGTCAAAACAGAGCGAGCAGAGGAGATATTTGAATGAACCTCCTGCATACCAGAGTAATGGAGGCAACACAACAAGATAAAGCCACAGCTGTTTGGTGCTTTTAGGTAGCTGCATATATGGAAAAGAGACTGTTCATGCATATACACTTTATATTTTCATTTATTTTTATTGTGGTTCTCTCACTGCTGTTAATTGTGTGTTCCTTTGCTTTTATTTATGTGTTTGTAAGTGTTTATGTACGTATATATGTATGGATGAGTTAACCGGTGCTGCATATGCTCTCTTTATATACTCATGCACTCTTATTGTCCTTTCCTTTTGTTATGCTTCTTCTGACTTTAGACTTTTCATGTCTTGTAAAGCACTTTGGGCTGTATGAAAGGTGCTAAACAAATAAAGGTTATATATTATTATTATTATTATTATTATGGTACATGTGCATATTTGCATGCATGTACATTGTGCGAACAGAAAGAGCAGCATGCAGCAATTGTGAATCACAACACACACCAATAATTGCACTGAGATGGAGACATCTGAGTCTCAACACGCTGCTTAACAGTGACCTTTATTTTGGATTACACGTGGATTTGCACAAACTGAGTCATTTGACCAATTATTTTTCCAATCTCAAGTCTTTTCCCACGTCCTGAAATTACCCGATTGGCTTTCTAAACTACATTTCAGACCCAGTATTTGTTGGAAACCTATCATTGATTTGATAGCCGCTCTCAGCTCTCCCCCGTGTTATTTTGTCCTGACAGACCTACAGTACTGTAGGCCCTGCAGGGGAGGTTGGCAGGTGAGCTGCTGAAGCCTGTCGCAGCATGTCACACTTCTCACTGACAAGCACTGAGAATCGGGATGCCATCCACTGCTACGTAAACCATGTGAATCTGCCAAACTGGCCTGACTGTGTGAGCAAATTCTGTAGAACTGATCATCGTGGGAACAAACGAAAGAATCTGATTTAGCAGGAACTCGACGAACCTTTGTGATTTCATTTCACTTGGCGGAGGCAGTTTGGGAAATTATTATCACGCCAGTTTCTAACCAACAATGCTTTTTCACAACATGGCAACTGTTTTATTACCACTTTAATCCTTTGGAAAGCTTGTTTGGAAAGTGGTGTTTATTCGATGATTTAAAAGGTGTTCCCAGGCTGAGGATAGGACCAAATCCAACAAGGCTGATTTTTATACCTCACACATATTGAGGGTAAAAATGACCTGCAGCCTTTTTGGTGCAGCTAATCAGGACACCACACATCTCTGGAGTGATTACAGAATGTGAACTTTGAAATGTGTCTCAGTCACAACTGTTGTAGCCCTTTAATCAGCGCGGGGAGATACGCAGTGGAATGAGCATCGATGTGAATCTGCTGTGCAATCCCCCTCATCTGTCTGTCATTACAGATTTGAAGAGGGCTCAGCACGGAGCCAGGAAAAACAAACTACCAAATATAACGTATACAAATGTCAGTTTGCATGTGTGTGTGTGTGTGTGTGTGTGTGGAGAGAGAGAGAGAGAGAGAGAGAGTGAGGAAGTGAATGGGAGAGAGAGAGAGGGGTTGGGTAAAGACCAGCCCCTTTAGTTGCTGCATGTTTCAGCTAAAGTCTCAGTTGAGTGCCTGCCCTGTCAGTTTGCCTGTGAGTCAGCAGCTGATTGCGTGTGGATTATCCTCGCTTTCAGAGCACATGAAGTCTGGGAAAAACGTCAGCGGGGCAGGAATTCCCAGGTAAAGTCACAGTGATTCCACCTGTTCTGATGCAATGTCTGAGGGTGTTTGTTTGTGTGTGATGCATAATACAGAATGTTAGTGGAGGAGGAATATATTTGTGATGTGATGTTTGCAAAGAGTTTTGGAATTGTTGACGTGTGATTTGTGTTCAAATGAAAATGTTTTAGATTGAAGCCTATGGGAGTTATGGAAAGGCGGCTGTACTGTATGTTATATCGTAAAAACAAATCAATAGAAAAATGAATCATCAATATCTCAACATCAGTCACTTTGGTGTTTGAAAGCAGTGTAGTTGTTTTAACCAGAGATGCTGGAGTAAAGCAGCTATAACATCGCATCTCTCTGTAAATATTTTGACGTTCAGATATCCATTCATGACCTTCGTTCATCTTGTACAGATGGCGTCGATCCAATCAATTCTTCTGATTTGGCGCCGCGCAGTGCAGACTTGGAACGACCATTTTCCCCAAATTCTTGGCAACACATTGAATGCGTTAAAATCTCCAGACCATTTCTTAAATGTTAACATATGACTCAAGAAGAAAGCCCCTCGCACGATAAAGGCTCAGAGGAATGCAACCCCAATCGCTCCTGCTGATGGTTTCCAAACCCAGCAACGTAAACAAAAATAATACTTGTGATTATTCTGCACATGTGTGTGTTTTGAAGGAGGATGTTTGAGGCTTATTTGCATGTGTGAGAGGCCCATCAAACACACCTCATCTATACCGCCAAAGAGGACTGAGGGGGAAAGCAGCTACATGTGTGCCACATTAAGCACACATGTTGTGATGGTTCCTGTCCAACAATGTTCATTTGACTGACATCCACTTTAAACACAATCGCTGAGACTAAATGTTTGTTTGACATTAAAATGGCTCCCCGGTTCCTTTTTGGCCTTTTCAGTTGTATCCTCGCACAGGGAGGTAAACGGCAGTGATTACTCTGTTTGAATAGATACCATGAGGTCATTACTGTTGTTTAAATTTCACATAATCAAATATCAGATGCTATTAGGCAGTTTGCGTTTCACTTCCCGACCGGTGAGGGCAAGACGTAAACGTTTGTAGTCATTTGTTCAGTTTCACTCTTCACATAAGTATTACCCTCGGGCTTTTCTAGGGAGCGTCTCTTTCCCTCACAGTTAATCCAGATACAATTATGAGCCTTAGGACTTTGAATCACTGTATTGTCTGCACGTCGTGTGTAAAATCTCATTATAATGTGTTCCAGTCTCTTTGAAGACATTCACTTAACCCCCAAGTTTTTCGTGTAAGTCTTAAAAGGGTCCATATAAAGATTTCAGTGATGTAAAAGTCAGCATCATCAATCACTCACTGTGTCTCTCTGCAGGGTCTGGACATTCTCACCAGGACGAACGGAGCTCAACAGCACCATCTTCTGGTGAAAAAGGAAACACCCAGTGACTCAGTTGGCTTGGCCTCATGTAATCCTGCATCCTCTTCTGCATTTGGACAAATACTTCACAGCCAAGTTGCCAAGAATATGTTACTAAAAATGACTTTATAGCCACAGACGCCAATTTAAATTTAACAAAAGCAACATCAAGCATGGAGCCTTCCGCTTCTGCCAATGCGGGGGTCACCCCCACCACTCCTACGTTCACCTCCACCCCAGCTCCCTCCTCCCACAGCTGCCTGCAGTTCTTCTGGGAGTACCAGGACAACTCCGTCATCGTGGCGCACTACAACTACACGGGCAAACTGGAAGGAGACCGATACCGAGAGGGACTCAAACCTGAGAGCATCACCTTCCTGGTGGTGTGCCTCCTCATCGTCCTGGAGAATGCCGTGGTTCTCCTCGCCATTTGGAGGAACAAGAAGTTCCACGTGCCCATGTATTACCTACTGGGAAACCTGACCCTGTCTGACCTGCTGGCTGGGGTCGCCTACATGGCCAACATCATCATGTCTGGACCCAATACTTTGACACTGACACCGTTGCTATGGTTCCTCAGGGAGGGAGGGGTCTTCATCACTCTGGCTGCCTCCGTCATTAGTCTGTTAGCCATCGCAATTGAACGCCACGTCACTATGGTTACCATGAGGCCATACCATGGGGCAAAGCGGGGACGAATGTTGGCACTGATCGGTGCGAGCTGGGCCCTGGCAGTGTTTTTGGGGGTGTTACCCATCCTGGGCTGGAACTGCATGCACAGACTGGACCAATGTTCAACAGTGCTGCCGCTTTACGCCAAGAGCTACATCCTCTGCTGTGTATCTGTGTTCAGCGCGGTGCTCCTGGCCATTGTGGTTCTTTATGTCCGAGTTTTCCGCATTGTCCGCGCTAACACACAGCGCCAGAGGCTGGGTCTGTCGGGCAGCCTGCGTAAGGGCTTAGCGAGGAAGTCTCAGAAGTACATAGCCCTCCTCAAGACAGTCACCATCGTGCTGGGCGTCTTCATCGCCTGTTGGCTGCCCCTCTTCCTTCTCCTCCTCCTGGATTTTTTCTGCCCCACCCACAGGTGCCGCCTCCTCTACAAGGCCGATTACTTCTTAGGTGTGGCCATGATCAACTCACTGCTCAACCCCATCATCTACACTCTGACCAGCAAGGACATGAGGAGAGCCATTCTCAGGCTGCTGTGTCGGCCTTGTCTGATGACCAGAGACGGTCAGGTGAAGAAACTGGGGATGCCGTTCTTGGAGTGCAGCTTCAGCAAGACAGAGGTGGCCTCCCAGAAGCTAGAGGGAGGCCTGGAGACCACCATCTCCTCTGGGAACATCATCACCACTCCATCCCCCATCAAGGCCCTCTACCCAAAACTATTCAAGTCCTGAGGGCCTAAACTGACTGCATGATGGAGTCATGTGTGTTGATTAGTTTCCCACTAAACGGAGGACAATACGTGTCTGGCACACCTGTTGTAGAAAGGAAGTAGTTCTGACATTCTCACACTTGGAGCATGACTTGAAAGGCGGAGGGTAACTGAATCCAATACAGCTACAGGTTATAGGAGCATCTTGTTTAGACAAATCTTGTTTGAACAAGTAAAGAGCGGTGTGGGGTAACAGCAATATAACCAGAGTAAAGAGCTTCACTGTGAGGATGATTACAAAAGGAAACGCCAGGAGGACGACGCTTCAATGTGAACAAGCAGCTTTCATATTTGCAGATGTTAAACTGAACTAATTTGCACTGAGGTAACACGACTAACGGAGAAGCAGTGCCGGACTGAACTTTCCCATGATTCTATATTTCTGTCAGGAAGGAATCTCGTGTAAACCCAAAGACTGAATCGCTGTAAATTCAAACATTCTCAACCGGACTCGCTGGATTTGTAATGGTGAGCGAGCGCCGCGGCCTTTGGACCCTTTTTGCTATTTCATATTAAAGTACTTATAACGCAGCGTGAACGCGTCGTAATGTGTCCGTTGACATCTGGGTTTCTCGCTGGTTCGAAAGGCCAAAGATGTGCAGGGCTTGTTATGATCAGTGCAACAGCGCCGCTACAGATTTGATCAGTGAATCGATTGCAGAGGAGAGACGGAGGGAGGAAAGAAAAGGAGACAGAGAGGAGGCATCACTACACGTTAACGCAGAGAGTTTCGCTTCGTGCAGAATTTGTGTCATAGGTGTAGGAGGCAGAGGTGGAACATTTAAATTTGGGAAAGTTTATTTGACTGATGTCTGATTCTATCAAATGTCACAACAGTCAAAACCACAACAAAAACAGCACATAAAAAGTTATCACCAACGTGACTAAATGACAAATGTAGCCAAAACATTTTCCCCCGCCGTGTCATGCTGGTTGTTTTATCCAAATTGCTTGCAGTGATATGACTTAGACATCATTGTGATTTATGTTTTCCAATAAATTGCCAGAGGTCATTTGTCATCATCCAGCTGCATCGGGGGGGGTGATTTAAGGACGAGAATGTTGATGCACTTGTAACCTAAATCTTATGAATTCTGAAATCGGGGGCGAAATCACCACAGTGCAATTATGACTCAAACGCTTCAGTCTGTGCTATGTTCAAACATTTCCACTTATAGCTTTTTACAGAGCCAGTCTGATGTTTTGCAACCAAAGAAATGAGTTTGACATCAGAGGTTTTATATGAATGTTTTCCTGTGCAGTCTGTGTGAACTTTGATGAATGTTTTGTACTGTAAACTGTCCGTTGAACTTTGTAGTTTTGTATCTCTGAAGACTTTCGTATCATCTGTATTGTAAATTATATCAATTTTGTAAGAAAATGACAGCGTATTTCACCACTCCTTTCATAAAAGCAATAAAATGCTTTGTTGAAACAGTTTGTGTGCCCTTTGTGTGTGTGTCTGCACTGTAACTGCGATTGTAACAGTGTGTCCGTGTGCATTGCCCTTTTTGTTGTGTGTGTGTGGGAAATGTGAATGAGAGCCACAGGAAATCAGCCCCCTTTACTCACATCTGGTAATGTCATTGGCCTACATAACACACTGAGTTCTCCACACTACAGTGCACCATTCCTGCTCGAACTCTGACCTCTAAATTTGTCTTTCTCCTTACCCCCATAACCTGCAGTCATCATCTCCCTCTGATCTGTTGTCCAAGCTCATCGTGGGTGAAACAGAGAGAAGACCTCTGCAGAACGACGATGATTCAACTTCATGAAACTTTATGCACTTTTATGCTCTTACCCTTCAGCCCAGCCAGAGAGAAACACTGTAAATCTTCCCTCTGCGTGTGAGTGTGTGTGTGTGTGTGTGCACTCCTTTACTACACAGGTCTGCAAATTTTGGTTTGTGAAATTCTTGTCATTTTATGGGGCTTGAAAACAGCAGAAACGCCATTTTGAGCCATTGTTTGTTGTTTATACAGCAAAGAATATTCACTTTATAAACAGAATATTCAAACCGTTTGAAGACTATTCCACAATCAAGCGACAGTTTCGTGTGCCCAGCCTTCTTCGGTCTTCGGTTCCAGATACCGACAGTAATTTTTCCTGATACTGACACTTGATTTGTGTTGGAAACAGATTTTAATTGTCTTAGTGCGCTGGCAGGCTTGTTTGGAGATAAAGACTTCCATGACTCAATCACAGACACAGTAACTTGATAAGATGAGCTTTTTGCAGCAACATTTGTCTTGCACAAATTAAATCAAAATGTGAAAAGGTCCAACATTTTCTATTTAGGCTCCAGATATAATGACACATCAATGTTTAGACTCGATTAAATGTCTCAGTCTGCACTCGTGGCACTTCCTATACTCATTATCATCATTACGCCATATATCCCAAGCATGCATGTAAGAGGCTTGAATTGCTTATGAAACCAAAAATGCAAATCTGATGTCCTTTGATGACCTCTTTCAAATCCTCAAACATTAACAAAACCTAAGATGAAGGCTGAAAGGAATAGACAATCATTTTTAGCTCGTGCAAACAAAGCAGACCCATATGCAACAGCCAACTTAGTGATATAATGTAAGATATTCACTGCTTACAGAGACAGCTGGTTACACATAAAGCCAAAGGAAATATTCACGATTCTCAAAGTAAACCAAACAGACTGACAAAGTGCAGGTATATAGGATGTAGTTGTTTCACTTTTTATTTAACCCTCAGTGACCCAAAGACGTTTTTATCTACAGTAACACACCACATGAGACTGGGATATCTTTTGATGGCATTTGCAGGCGTCTCTCCAGATGTTGGTGTATCCAGCAGTGCTCGCGTGCTGACAGAGGTGAACAAGGGAGAGAATTTTTAACTGTCTTCCTTCCTGAAGTCCTCAAATCATTCAATAAAGTAGGCGGCAAGAAGTCATCTGTTATGATCACCGGGGACTGGCTTCACTGCATGGGAGCATTTGGCTCTGGGAAAATTCAGAGTAGCAATCGTTGTGTATGCTTGAGTTATTCAATAGAAGCATAGCTTTTATAAGGAACTTACTAAACTGATCCTTGAAGCAACATACAAATAGCTTTAAACTAAAAAAAATAGGAGGATCAGTAGTGATGGTTGACTCACGCGTAACCTCACCTAATCCCTCTGGATCTGTTCAAGAAGTGAGATAAATATAATTGCTCATGTGTGGAAACATTTATTTATGACTTGTCATATTATTTTCAATTATGTCTTGTGACTGTTGACACTTCAGTTTCATAAACCCTGAGGAGCAAAGAATTGAATCAGCATGAATCAGCATGAACTAGTTTAAGGTCCTCCTCCTTCTCCTCCTCCTTCTGCTGCTCCTCCTTAATCTACCTCATAATCCTCTCCTCCATCTCCACCTCCTTGTCCTTCACCTCTGACTGTTTCCCCTCCTCTGGTTTTTTCTCCTTGTTCTTCTTGTGACATGCCAAGGTCAAGAAACTGAGAAACGTCTTCATCCTTGACCTCTTCTTCTTTCAGCAAACTGTCAATCTGGATGACATCATGTTCCTCCTTCTCAGCCTGGAGAAGGGTTCTGGAGAGCTAAGGTGACGACCTTCTGTTGTGATCCTGCCCTTTTCTCTATGAGCTCCTTCTCTCTCTCTGAGGCCTTGTCCTGTGGAGCCTCCATGTCTGCCTGCATCTGTGTATGCAGGTCTAATAGTCTGTCTCATGCAACAATGGTAATCTTATATCTATTCAGTCATCTGTAAAGCACAAATATGTTAAAGAAATTCACAAATAAACTGTCAGAATGAAGAAGAATTGTGTTTTTATGGTGGTAAACCAGCTCCAACAAGATCTACGTGTGCTGTGTATGTTGTCATGGAAACCAGGTTAAGTTCCATAATGTTACTGCTCCTCCCCCGTTTATTTTATTTAGTGTTTTCTTAGAACTATGATAACATTAACCAGGTATTCCTCATTCAGATTTTCACTAAAAAAATGTTATTCACAAGGCCAAATGTCCGACATTGCTGTTTTAGGATGCTTCCTGGCTACAGGCACTGCACAGGTAGATATTGGCAGTTAATATGCAAATAAGCAGGAGTAATATTATGGAGCAGCCATCTTTTTTGACATCTTTATTGAGCATAATAATGTCTGTGATGTATAATCATCAATATAAGTCATTTTGCAACAAGACAAAGCACAAACAGAGAGTACCAAAAACATGTTTTACTATATACAAAATTTGATAATTACAATAAAAGATTTACAAACAAGCACAATTAAAAAAAGCAAGAAATTAACAAAATAATAGTACTGTTAGACAAAAACAACTATAATTTCTCCTTTTATTCATCCCATAACACAAAATCTGGCAAATGCTGGAATTTAGAGTTGAACATGAACTTGGTAGAAACCAAATCATTACAACGTTGATGTATTTAAAAAGCTATGTAAATAAAATATGCATCAACATAAACCTATCAAATAAATAAACAATCATTACTTTTTAAGAAAACATTTTAGTTGTTTCTCTGTTTGATTCTAGAGGGCTGAACACAGTCTCCAGCTTTGCAATCTCACCGTTGGCTTTTGGTGCCATCTTGTGGTTGTTAAGTAAAATGCATAGTGTGAGGTATACTGGATTGACCTGAATTACGTATTTTCTAGGGGGGGAAACTTATTGGTGTGTCAGCACCTGAATGGAACAAACACACTCTCCAAAGCTGCTCTGTGCTATTGGAGCGGGTTTCTCTAAACAAACTGGGATTGTAGTTGGACATTTGGAAAATAAGGTGAGCGACGCATAAAGAGAGGAAGCATTTTGTATTTTAGGGTAAAGAGAGGGAATTATCCATGTCTGTGCGCAGTTATTATAATTAATTCTTAACATGGTGGCTATATATATATATAAGAATATGGATTTCGTAAGTCATTATGAGGATTTCAACTTCTGTTAACCTTGTTACGTTGTTAGGTAATTTAACTTTTATACTTTACGTTTTCCCAGATAGCCCACTTATAACTCAGGCTTATCTTGCTTAACATGTTGCAACATTGTTATCATCTTATCACCAAACATCCCCGGTGTTCACATTTGTCATATCGATCATATTGCCAGTATTGCTAATATTTGGAACAGATTTGATTGACGTTAAAGCTACAGTTTTTTGGCTCCTCGCCAAGAACTGGCCTCGCTTTTCCTTCACTCCGAGCTCTCCTTCGCAATAAAAGCCGAACGCGTCTCACGCCTTGGCGCGTCAACGGAAGCAGGTCAGGCGTTGCGAAGGCGGGCTCTTATTTTGAAGGCGAGGGGAGGCCGGTACAATGCTTAGTCATGGTGAGTTACAGCTTTGCCCCCTCCTTCCTATGTGGCGCACTGCTCGGCAGACCGCGATTGAGGAATTGAACTATACTACGTGAGTTTCTTTTATTACACATTTAACACATCAAAATCGACTAAAACGAGCTGAAATGTGAACACGTCTGCCGGTTGGGTTGTGTTTAGCTCCCGCTTTGTTAGCATCTTTGTGGCGGATCAAGCTCAAAGCTGGTACGCTACTGTCTATTATTAGGAGCCTATTTTGCTGTCAGCTCTATTTACGAGGCGTTTAACTTGTTATTTCTGACACCTCCGCTTGTTTGCAGCGGACGAATTGAGTTCATTTCAAACCGTAAATCACACACATTAATCGGTATCGTTTGTGCGGCGTTCGGGTCACTTCGGTGCATGCCGTTGCTCGGGGTTATTTTGATCCAAACAATTGCAGAAATGATCCGATTCGAGGGTCGAGTGTCCTTTGTGTGAGTTCGTGTTGGTTAGATTTCGCGTAAATCCGTTTGTGTAAGGATTCATTTCAGCTCTGGCTTCACTTCTGGGTTATCTTTGGCACATGCAGTTCCACCGTTTGTTGCTCGAAGAGTTGAGGATGAGTCACAGATTAAAGCTCTTTGCCAAATGTCTATCAAAGGCGTTAAATACTTGAATTCCTCTCGCTCCGTCTCGTCCCCATTCGCCCAATTTGTAGCCCCAACAATAATAACAATAGTATGTTGTAAAAAAAGAATCTTATTTTATCGCACCGCTTGAAATAACTGTAAAGTTTTAAGATTTAGTTAGCTCAGTTATTGAGCAATCTTGAATTGCCTCGACCTAAGCTGCTCCCTAAGGTGTCCTATGATGTAACAAATAATGTGGAGTAGTTGCATGTATTTCCTCTGTAATTATTGCACTCTTGCATGGTAATTCTGTGACAGGGTGGATTAAGAAGTGTTCATTTGTTTTTTAAATTAATAATCTCTCATAACATGTAGAAATAAGAGCTGAAAACAATCTAAAGAGTTACGATCCGTGTTGATGATCGTACAAAACTCTTATTATTTTGATATATTGAGATTGTTGTTAGACTTGCATGAATGGTAAAAAGTGTTTTTAGTGAATTTAGAAACCCGTCTAGAAATGAGTCTTGGTATCCTGACAGAAGAAGGCAGATCACTTCGGCCATTTGTGAGGCTTTGCCACATTTGTATTTGTGTCTATCCGCTTGTTAAGTGGCCAACAGACATCAAATTCAATTTCAAATAATGACTTTACTCTGCAGAAGGTTAAATCATATCCAATAATATCTATTTGTTTGTGGTCCCTTAGGGGAAATCTTTGACACATGTCGTTTGTGAACACCTTTTCATTTGAACAGTTAATTATAAGTTATTTGTATGGATCAATATTGCGTGCAATGTCTCTAAGGCTTTCACAGGCCCACATAGCAACAATTCCCTCTCTGAGAAGATAAGTGGGCGGTCGATGTAATCCAGAGAGTGATCCCCTCTCCTCGAACAGGTCAGGTGTGCAGTAGGAGCCATGAGGAAGTAGGCGATTACCAATGAAGAGAACAAAGCCGTAATCGTAGTGGAACTGAACCATCGAGCGCCGCAGCGATCTTAAACCTTCCTCTAACAACACTGGAAATCCAATAAAGTTGTGTGAAGTAATAGGGGTTAAACCTAGACTTGGGGGGTTCCGGGGGACCTGTTTGTCAGGGAGAGCAAGTTGAGCAACATGTTCTCCCGTGAAACTATGTTACCCAAAAACCTGGAGAGGGAAGGAACGCACGAGCAGAATAGGAATGAGGTTGCATATTCATGTTACAGCTGAATATGCATTAGTGTCAAACTCAGCGACGGTCACCGGTTTAGTTTCACTTCATCTCAACTGATTCAAGTTTAGGACAGGAAAAACTAAGAAATGATGATCGGCAGGGTCATAGAACACGGCCCTGTTATCTGAAGGTAATGATTACTGTGTGTGTGTGTGTGTGTGTGTGCGCGACTCCCTGTTCTCCCCTTATGTAACATTGACAACCCATGGCGGGATTGTTGCTGAGTAACTCTGACTCTCTGATCAGATAAGCAGCAGCTGGCGACTCTTCTCTTTGCGCTCGTGGTCCGTGGCGCGCAACACGCCTGAGTGCTTGTTTATCAATGGATCCGAGCCCACGCACACTCCCCAAAAAGAAGTCTCCCCC